>VMBQ01002011.1:63498-132144 GCA_007657795.1 Dreissena rostriformis | reverse complement strand
AATTTTCTAAGTATAAAAAGGGCACATAATTCTGTCAAAATGCCAGTCAGAGTTACATAACTTTGCCTGCACAGTCCCCTTACGATAGTTAGTAAGTGTTGCAAGTATGAAAGCAATGGCTTTGATACTTTAGGAAAAAAGTGGACCTAAACACAAAACTTAACCAAAATTTCAATTTTCTAAGTATAAAAAGGGCACATAATTCTGTCAAAATGCCAGTCAGAGTTACATAACTTTGCCTGCACAGTCCCCTTACGATAGTTAGTAAGTGTTGCAAGTATGAAAGCAATGGCTTTGATACTTTAGGAAAAAAGTGGACCTAAACACAAAACTTAACCAAATTTTCAATTTTCTAAGTATAAAAAGGGCACATAATTCCGTCAAAATGCCAGTCAGAGTTACCTTACTTTTCCTGCACAGTCCCCTTACGATAGTTAGTAAGTGTTGCAAGTATGAAAGCAATAGCTTTGATACTTTAGGAAAAAAGTGGACCTAAACACAAAACTTAACCAAAATTTTCAATTTTCTAAGTATAAAAAGGGCACATAATTCTGTCAAAATGCAAGCCAGAATTATCTAACTTTGCCTGCCCAGTCCCCTCATGATAGTAAGTAAGTGTACCAAGTTTGAATGCAATAGCATTGATACTTTATGAGAAAAGTGTACCTAAACGCAAAACTTAACCGGACGCCGACGCCGACGCCAACACCGACGCCGACGCCGACGCCAAGGTCATGACAATAGCTCATAATTTTTTTCAAAAAATAGATGAGCTAAAAATGATTCTGATTAAACTGATTGATGATGGTGATGATTTGACGCTGATGATGATGATGGATTTGATTATGAAGATAATGATAATTCAGTTGATTATATAGCTAATGATGTTAAGTTTGAAATACTATTGAGGACAATGAGAACAATGATATTGATAATTATCAACAATTATTATTATTATTATCATCATTATTTTTATGGATCTATTGAAATGACGATGTACACAAACTTATATCAGAATTAATGTGGCTAAATTCTGCTAGATGAGGCAAGAAATATGGTCCTTTGTCAGTGACCTCACAGATAACCCCAGAGATATCATAATCATCATAATCAAGATCATATCATGGTCTAAATTCAAAGATTAAAGTCCATGTTTACCTTAGCATTCCGATTATCACAGGAACATCTACTAGAATGGCTTTGCAGTCACTATAACTGATGTTGATGTCACTCTTAACGTCACAGTGGATTATGGCATCACTTCCTTCCGACACGTGAATCATGGACATTTTACAATCAACTTGCAATACTGAAAAAGGTTGTAAACATATTTTAAATGGTTATCACAAACAGTAAGCCAATTCAATCTGAAAACATATTAACAACAAGAGCTATCTTAAAACAGCATGCATGCTTTTTCCTGGGTTTCCGGGATTGTTCTCTAAAACAAACTGTTTAAAGAGTAGAAGCCAATTTACCTACATGTACAAGCTCTTTACCGCACATTGCTGTGGATTGGCAGTAGACTGCCTGTATGAATTCAGCAATTTCTTCTGAAACGCATGGCATTGTATTGCGGTTTCAAAATCATGCACTTGTTCTTCACAAACTGACGGAGGTTGTGACAAAGACTTGTATACATTTATATTATTACACAAAGTGGCATCACTTGATCATGGATCTGCTACACAACACACACAAAGTGGCACCACTTGATCATGGATCTAGTATACAAAACAATATGGCAGCACTTGATAATATATCCAGTACAAACACAAAGTAGCATCACTTGATCATTGTTCTACTACACAACACAAAGTGGCATTACTTGATCATGGAATTGATACAGAACACAAAGTAGCACCCCTTGATCATGGATCTGCTACATAACACAAAGTGGCATCACTTGATCAAGGATCTGCTACACAACACAAAGCTGCATCACTTGATCATGGATCCACTACACAACACTAAGTGGCATCACTTGATCATGGATCCACTACACAACACAAAGTGGCACTTCTTGCTCATGGATCTACTAGAAAACAAAAAAGTGGCATCACTTGATCATGGATCCACTACACAACACAAAGTGGCACCACTTGGTCATGGATCTGCTACACAACACAAAGTGGCATCACTTGATCATGGATCTACTACACAACAAAAAGTATCACCACTTGATCAAGGATCTGCTACGTAACACACAGTGGCACCACTTGATGATTGATCTGCTACACATCACAAAGTGGCATCACTTGATCATGGATCTGCTACACAACACAAAATGGCATCACTTGATCATAGATCTGCTACACAACACAAAGTGGCACCACTTGATCATGGATCTGCTACACAACAGAAAGTGGCACAACTTGACCATGTTTCTGCTAAACAACACAAAGTGGCATCACTTGATCATGGATCTGCTACACAACACAAAGTGACACCACTTGATCATGGATCTAGTATACAAAACAAAGTGGCACCAATTGATAATATATCTTGTACAAAACACAAAGTAGCATCACTTGATCATTGTTCTATTACACAACACAAAGTGGCATTACTTGATCATGGAATTGATATGTAACACAAAGTGGCATCACTTGATCATGGATCTTCAACACAACACAAAGTGGCACCACTTGATCATGGATCTGCTACGCAACACAAAGTGGCATCACTTGATCATGGATCTGCTACGTAACACAAAGTGGTATCACTTGATCATGGATTTGCTACAAAACACAAAGTGGCACCACTGGATCATGGAACTGCTACACAATACAAAGTGGCATCACTTGATCATCAATCTGTTACACAACACAAAGTGGCACCACTTGATCATGGATCTTCAACACAACACAAAGTGGCACCACTTGATCATGGATCTGCTACACAATACAAAGTGGCACCACTTGATCATGGATCTGCATCAAAACACAACGTGGCACCACTTGATCATGGATCTGCTACACAGCACAAAGTGGCACCACTTAATCATGGATCTACTAGACTACACAAAGTGGCACCACTTGATGATGGATCTACTACACAACACAAAGTGGCATCACTTGATCATGGATCTGCTAGACAACACAAAGTGGCATCACTTGATCATTGAACTGCTAAACAATACAAAGTGGCACCACTTGATCATGTATCTTCTACACAACACAAAGTGGCACCACTTGATCATGGATCTATTGCACAACACAAAAATACACCACTTGATCATGGATCCACTACACAACATAAAGTGGTATCACTTGATCATGGATCCACTACACAACACAAAGTGGCACCACTTGATCATGGATCTTCGTCACTAAAGAACAACAAATGTACAAGAAAAATGAGTGCGCATGTATGCATACCATGAACTGTAAGGCTCTTCGATGATTTCCGTAGTAAATCTTCATCCCTGTAGCAGGTGTAAATGCCAGCTTGATCCTGTCGTACTGCTATTAGATCCAGTGTAATTATCCCAGGTTCGGGCTTTTTCATAATGTGGTTCGTGTATTTCATCTTGTATTCGGTTGGAGTCAACATCATGCCGGAAATGTTTGTAAAGAACCAGTCTAGCTTTGAATTCTGTTGGTAAATATAATTACTTCAGTTGTATGTGAATGTGTATATACAACTTATATAATTGATCGTTTCAATGTTGTTTTCCGTAAAATAAGATAGCGGCAAAAATTAGCCAAAGGCTTGAATATTCTCAAGTTTGTTTTAAAAGAATTAACTTAATATCACTTTTGTTTAATTGCAATAAAGAAGACAAACATTTCATAACATAAAACGTATAAGAAGCTTAAAATGAATTTTATGTGAAATAAACAATTTTTTTAAATACAACTTTATAAAACTTTAAATAGTAACATTACTCCATAAAATACGTGACTCCAGGCAATTAAAAAAAGCGACTTCAGAAATTTCGAGATATTGGGACCAGGTGTATGTGATTGAAAACTATGAGAAAAAGTTTGTATAACTTATATAAACTTTTAATATTATGTTTAAATAATTGAGTTTTTATGTGAAACAACTCAAATAACAAACAGCAGATATGTGTTGCTTTAAACACTTGTATTTGCTGAAAATTAAGTCCTTACCCTTCCAGTTGGTATGGAACATGAGATCGTCACGTTTTTCCCAGGAAACTGGACACTTGGCTCTATATTCACTTCCGGGTCTAAGATTACAAGCAATATGTTATGGGTATAATTTTCAGACGTTTTTTTTGTACTTTTGACATCTTTAGAAGTGGGGTCATGTAAGTCACACATGATTTTATGTTAAGGAAAACTAATGTGAAGTGATGCTAAAATATGTTCAGATGTTTTGAACAAATGGTGTGGAAACATAATACAACACTTTTTGCGTAGTTTCAACTCTCGCGTCACAGTCCACTTGAATCATATAAAGTCCTTAGAAAATAATGGCAAAAAAAAAATCGATATTATGGTAAGACTGGGAATGGTTATAATGTATAACCATGTTAGTTTCTAAAGTGTTGTAGTTGGAGGAAGTCCATGTAAGACTAAGATCTGCTGTTGGATTATGAAGCAGGATTGGGGATGGTCATAATCTTCAACCGTGTAGTACCAATTAGTTGTAACAAATTGTTCTATGGAAAACAGAACAGCTTCTTAACCTGTGAGTCTGGAGTAAGCAACAACTGAGTGAGTATTGAAATTAGTATGAAAGAGTAGTTGTATGCAGCATAATATGTGTCATACGAAACTGTAAAATCTGTTTAACCTGACAAACATATACAGAAGGAAAGATCTATAAGACATCTTAATGTGACCCGCGTCAGGCGAATATGGGTCTAATGTCATATGCTACCAAAGAAACGGACATTAAGCAAGCAGAGTTTTCTCTACGAACCAAAGTTAACATCGAATTGAGTCTTGCGGTTTAGTTCTTGGTTCTTTGGGACTTCAATGGCGCAAACAAATTGCCCAATATCACGTGGATTCAGCTGCTTGATCGTCAAGGTTGTCCAACCGGTCCAACCGGATTTAGGAATAATATAGTGGTCAGGCGAAACCCCCTCCAGCGATCCGTTTATATTTCGATACCAATTGAACCTAGCCTAAAACAAAGTAAATGTAATTATCGTTTCGAACGTAAGCTTTTTAGCCTGTTTAAGTATGGAGGACAGGCTTAAATAAAGAAACACATATACACATAAAAAGAATCCAGACATAAAGCATTCCAAGCAATATTTTGAACAGAAACATTAGAGTTGCATATTTCGATATTTTATCAGGTCCGTCCGCGCACGAGGCTGCACTAGGTGAGGAGCCGAAGACTGTGTCAGCACTTCTACATAATTTACTAGTTATATTCACGAGCGATATGAGTAATTTTAAATGATTGCTGCAATTTTCAGCTATTATATCTGACTCAAAGAGATTCAATCTTGGTATGGTCTTGTGCTGTGTTTGTGTGGTGTGGAGAGGGGCTCTGTACCCTTAAGAAATCCCATATGTCCGTGGTGCGACCATCAAACACACTCACATGCACCAGGAGCGGAAACCTTAACACGGGTCGCCTACATGATATTCGCGTGTACTAAACATGTAACTTCATTCGAAAGAATTGGCGAGTCAAAGCATTCATTAATAACAAACAAAATAGTGTTGAGATTCTAGGCAATGCACCTACATGTACATCCTCTAGAATATCTTCATCGGCAACGAGGAGGCTGCAGTTGAGGGTCAGGGCTTCCCCCGGTACGCGGGCACCACCGTATGCCGTAATTTGCAGCTGCACATCTGAGTAGGGTGTTGTGGCGTGGCCAAGAGTGATAAGCGTCAGCGCTAGCCATCCTGAAAAAATAGGAGAAAAAAACGGTGTTACAGTACGAACATGCGCCGTTACTTTTAGGACGTTCCTTTTGATAGTTGATCCGTTGATCAACGGCTACGCGTAGTTAGAAACGGTCAATAGCTGTCGATAAGATATAGATGTTTACACAAAATAAACAAAATGAAACACACAATTATTGTGATGAGAAAATACATGATGATGGTGGTGGTGATTAAACGCATGTGTGAGCGAGCTTTCTCAACTTCCCACAACTTTACGTCCTGTTTCCAAATACAAGAGAGTTCATATTCAAATTGTAACTCAGAGTATGAACCTTAAATATAATGAGAATTTTAAACGCCCGATCTTAAATCTTGAATTCGGCTTAAATTTCTATAAAACGGTTTCAATAATACTGCAATAGAATCATTATAGTTTGACATAAGTGGTAACAATAAAGATTGCACCTATATATATATACCCGCGCTATCCGATATATCAATAATGACTCAGTATCATGTGAGAAAGACATGTATACCATTGGACATGCGCAGCGTAGACTTAAAGGCGTTATAAATAATTTCGAAAGAAATTGTATTAATACAGGATGTTTGTAATAAAGCAATCTAGAACCATGATTTAAAGGTTTACGTACTGGCTAAACCACTCATCGGACGCAGGTTCGCGCCCGACCCACGCACCATGCTCTTACTACAAACTCGTCTTTCGTATGCGACGTTCTTTCTTTCGTACGAGAAGTTCAACCAAGAACGTGCTTTGCGATATTCACTGGGCCCTAAACGTATTATTTCTGGTACGGGGCATCACACACGTCTTGCCATTTAAATCCGTAGTAAACGCACGACATGATCCTATGGGGCAGATGGAGAGACGTCCGGCACACACTAGACAAACGCCTAGACACATATAACGTCAGGGTCGACATTTTAGAGATTCCGAGACCAGCTCTTTAATCGCCAACGGGAGGCTTCACTGAGTCCTTTGATATGTACTAGTATTAAGTGTATACACGAGTATGTGTAACCAGCGGCAGCACACGGGTTTCGGAAAACAGGGATGGCATTTTTGAGCCCCAGGTACACCATTAGTTGACGACAATTCTGATGATAATGCCAATATAATAATGACAACGATGATTATGATAAAAATGGTAAGAGTGATGATCATGATGATAATGTGTCTGATGATAATATTGCTGCTGATGATGATGATTATCACGATGCTGGTGATATTGATGATGAATAATGGAGATATAAAGGAATCATTATATCGTTTTAAAGTTCAATGAAGATCGCTTACTCAATTTCCCATTTATTGACGTCACTAATATTTACAAATAATTAATCATTTGCGAATTCAAACACAATAAACCTGTCACCATGATTGGCTGGTGTCATGTTTAGGATACCTAATATCAACATGGGCACGGTTTGTTCAAACAAATCTTTGAACAAAATCAAAATGAGTAAGAGCAAGTGTACATGCATGTACGTGCAAATGATGTCCGATCGTCCATTTAATGCATAATTGTATCCTACCAGTAGTATCAGCATGATAACTGTTTTACATAGTTCATTCAGCATGTTTACAGATGCACACTATGGTCAGCAATTTTATTTGGTATGGAATGTCATCTCGGGCCATCATATTAAGCCGCGCCCTGTGAAAACCGGACTTCATGCATGTGCGTAAGTTGTCGTCCCATATAAGCCTGCGCCTACCGCACAGGCTTATCTGGGACGACACTCTGTGCTTAGACTGGATTTTCATAAAGAAGAGACTTTCTTCAAATGAAACATTCCATCAAAGCGGAAAGTGGCGTCCCTGATTAGCCTGTGTGGACTGCACATTATAATCAGGTGCGATACTTTACGCACATGCATTAAGTCCGGTTTTAATTTGATCCTCCTCACTTAAGTATTATTACTATAACTCGATCATGTTATAAGCAGTTCTTTTTACCAGCTCAGTTTAAAATTTCGTACACTGGCATGTTTAAGTTATTTTTATTTCTGGGTGCGTGTGAAATGCCCTAACGCTCACTATTGTGAAATGTACAAAAACAGTTAATGTACATAAGTACGCGGTCTGAGAAAACTGGACAAACTGCATGTGCGTAAAGTGTCATCCCATATTAGCCTGTGCAGTCCGCACAGGCTAATCAGGGAAGACGCTTTCCGCCTAAACTGGATTTTCGCTGAGAAGAGATATCATTTAAATGAAAAATTCTATGAAAGCGTAAATTATCGTCCCTGATTAGCCTGTGCGCACTGCACAGGCTAATCTGGGATGACAATTTACGCACAAGCATTATACCCAGTTTTCTCAAAACACGACACAAATACGCGACCTTTCGATCACGTGTTTGGAAACATAATTTCCCCCATTAAATCTGTGCGTAAACACACCACAAGATGTGACGCACGAATCTACTTTTGGATCAAGAATTCGAAGAGTGTCGATCTAATTTCAGCTGTTGCAAAATGTGAAGTCCGACTTACTTTATAGATTTATTGATCACTAAAGACGGATACATACTGAATACTTAATATACAGGAACGAAAACACGTTTTTGTAGATCGGAGCAAAGATCTATCAATAAACATGTTTATTTATAGATCTTTGATCGGATTAGCATTACACTTCGTCAATGAGTAAACTTATATATTGTTGATCGGTTCATTCATAACTGCGTAAGCACATGTATTTAAAGTTACTAAAATAAGTTTAGAATATTATTTCGAACACCTTTCAACAAACTCTCTGATCATGGTCGTATTCATATGTCTATCTTAAACAAGCTTGTTCATTGTAACCAGAACCAAAGGTATATTACATCATGTATCCCGATGCGAGGTCGAAATGGCAGTTGCTAATTACGTGCATGTTCATAGTTCATATGTGGCTTTAAAGGGACTTGTTCAAAGTTTGGTAAATTGACAAAATTGAAAAATAAAGAAGTTTCAGATTTGCAAAATTTCGTTGTAGTTAGTTATGTTATTTGCGATGAAATACTACTACTGAGCACTTACCATGCTTTAAAATTTGTTTAATTTTATTCTTGTTTTACACTGGAGCTTTTTAGTTCCAATGTTTTCATCTATCGATTTAAAGCATCTAATGACACATTTCAAAACATGCCAAAATCTGTGAACAAGTCCCTTTAAGAAGCACTGGTAAATTACATAATTATAACATGCTATTAGGTTCAAATAGATGTTGCCAGAAACATGCGTGCACTGAAAAGAAATCAAAGGTTTGATAGGATGGTTGTATGTACATGAACAATATCTTTTCCGACTTTACGGGACCTGCCGGGGATCGAAAGCCCATAACATATGAACTATCCGCGTAATCGCATTGGCAACAAACGAAATATCCTTTTTACATTTATGCAACGGAATATTTATATGCATTAAAAAAATCCATATCAAGGAGTGAAAGAAGGAAAATATCACACGGAATGTTTTCTATATTGCAGGACATATCTTTAAATAAAAGGGCCAATATAAAAGGGCAGTTACCTTACACATGCACATTAACACAGTGATTGACATGCTCAGTTTTCATAACGTAACTTTTTGTTAATCCATACATTTATTAAAGTGGGCTCATATCGAAATACGTCTAAGGTTTCAATTCAACATTATTCAAACATTATTGTTTTAAACTTAGGAAAGGGCCAACATGAATAGCAGTTACCATAGATATGCCTATTCACACAGTGATTGATATGCACGATTTTTTGCGTAACGTTTTTCAGTCCATAAACTTTTTAAAGTGGGCTTTCATCGAAATGCAATTAAGGTTTCAATTCAACATTATTCAAACATTATTGTTTTAAACTTTGGCAAATCATCAACATATTTCGGGGCGCGGATTACATGATGGGGAATTTTCTGCGGTTAGATTTTATTTTGCAAATGTTTTTTTTTTTTTTTTTTTATCNGAAGGGACATCATTTAAACGAAAAATTCCATAACAGCGGAAATTGTTGTCCCTGATTAGCCTGTGCGGACTGCACAGGCTAATCTGGGATAACAATTTACGCACAAGCATTTTGCCCAGTTTAACTAGTACAAACTACACCGGATCTACACAAGTACGCCTCGGTTGCTCACGTCATCATCACCAACGCTTAGACTTAAATTACAGACGACACTTCATAAAGGTGTCAGCGTTCTCACTTGCGGTGATTAATTTGAACTTCCGACGTCCCACAATCTGACCAGAATATGTAGGATAAGCAAATCATATGCAGTCCTCCATTTTGACCGTTTTGCCTCATGTATAGTATTCAAAATTGTCATACACAAACATACATGTAAAACATTCGGGACCTTGCAAATTTGTCCGAACACACTTTGAGAAAAACTGGACAATTAATCAACAGGTTTCATCTCCAACAGAAATGTCCACCGCTTGCAAATAGTTGCAGACAGTGATAAATGTGATATTTTCCTTTCATCACTCACTGTCACTTTTTGTACAGACAATTCGAAAAAAAAGTAAATGGATATATAAAAGTAAAGCATATTTAAACAAGAGATGTGTTTGTCAGAAACACAATTCTCCCTAATGCGCCGCTTTGATTTTTGATTTTTTTTTATTATATCCCTTTAAAAATTATAACTTCCCTTGTGAAAATGATCTGTTCCTGCCAAACGATAAATAGAAATTATCTCCCTTTAAAGATTGTTACTTTTCTTCGATTTTGTTGCTTGACCTTTGACCTTGACGGATGACCTTGACCTTTCAGCACTCAAAATGTGCAGATTCATGAGATACACATGCATGCCAAATATCAAGTTGCTATCTTCAATATTGCAAAAGTTATGGCCAATGTTAAAGTTTTCGGACGCACAGACTGACAGACAGACAGACGGACTGACAGTTCAACTGCTATATGCCAGGGGCATAACAAATGAAAATGTAGCTCATATCAGCATGTCCGCTGCATGGTCAGTTTTGGGTTGGATTAATAAGTATTAATTGAAAGAGACTTGTTCACAGATTTTTGTATTTTTGACAAATGTCATTTAATGAATTTAATCGCGTAACATTTAAAAATTGGAAAAGTTTAAAATTAATCATAATAACAAGGAAAATGATAGAATAAACAAATGTGTAAACCAAGGGGCTCGAACCCTGGGCCTCGCGATGCAAAAGCTAACCCATTACCACTTAAAGACCCATTAATACTAAAAAATCAACGGAAATTTCGTAACGTATTTCGTAAAATAAAGTTACCAAATAAAAAATCAGTGTTCCTTATTAGTCCTTCAGCCAAGTACCAAAAATTGAGGTGGGGTGAACCAGTAAGGGGGGCAAAACTACACCTATATATCTTGGAAGATGCATTCCAGTAGCATATGAAAATGGTTGATAACAGTCTGGTACTGGCAGCTTTTGGTATTTTTTTCTCCTTTGAAGATGGGGCACCAATCAGCTTATTTTTCATAAATTGTCTGGGAGAAATTGAACCGCAAATTGCATGTAGTATTTTAGCAGGGTAAATATATGAAAAAAATACCTTCAACCACCAAAAAATTGCTACAAAATGTATTTTAACTTAACCTGGTAAAACATATCAAAAGTTTACCCCAATCGGACCTCCGATTTTTTTTTCAAGATGGCCACCAATACCTATTAATGATCATAACTATGTAACTATACAATCACATTTGATGAATTTGGTGTCTATTCCTAGGTTTCAAGGGGCAAAGATCATCAGACATTGTTTAAGTGTACAATAGTACACACAAATCCAACATGGCGTCGAAAATTGCCGCCAAGATGGCCACCAAAACCTATAAATGAACATAACTATGTAAATATCCACTCAAATTTGATTATTTTGGTGGCTATATATGGGTTTCAAGGGGCAAAGAACACATTCAGATCATCATACATTGTATAAGTTTATTATATTACACCCAAATCCAAAATGGCGTCCAAAATGGCCGCCAAGATATCCACCAAAACCTATAAATGATCATAACTATGTAACTATCCACTCAAATTTGATGGATTTGGTGTCTATACCTACGTTTCAAGGGGCAAAGAACACATAAAGATCATCAGACATTGTTTAAGTTAACAATAGTACACACAAATCCAACATGGCGTCTAAAATGGCCGCCAAGATGGCCGCCAAAACCTATAAATGATCATAACTATGTAACTATCCACTCAAATTTGATGGATTTGGTGTCTATACCTACGTTTCAAGGGGCAAAGAACACATAAAGATCATCAGACATTGTTTAAGTTAACAATAGTACACACAAATCCAACATGGCGTCTAAAATGGCCGCCAAGATGGCCGCCAAAACCTATTAATGATCATAACTATGTAAATATCCACTCAAATTTGATTATTTTGGTGGATATACATAGGTTTCAAGGGGCAAAGAACACATTAAGATTATCAGACATTGTTTAAGTTTATTATATTACACACAAATCCAACATGGCGTCCAAAATGGCCGCCAAGATGGCCACCAAAACCTATTAATGATCATAACTATGTAACTATCCACTCAGATTAGATGATTTTGTTGTCTATACCGAGGTTTCGAGGGGTAAAGAACACATTACGATTGTCAGACATAGTTTAAGTTTATTATGTTACACAGAAATCTCACATGGCGTCCAATGACACAATACGAAGGACCGCAAGTCCATTACTTTTGACGTGATGCTTGTTATGTGAAACGCCATAGTTTGGACCTGCCGCGATTTCTGGATTTTGACAAGAGGATCGATATTTTTCAGCTTCAGGCAACACTGAATTGGCAGGGAATGATGCGTATCTTGCATCAGCAAAGCCAGTACCCTGGGCTGTTGTCAGTCAAATTCTTGCCTATGATTAATATGTACAATGGGGACAAAGCGTGCATTCTGTCAACATAAGTCTTAGTTTGCAACCTTGCCACAACCTTCACACCATTGTAACGTTTGACCAACCCTTGTATTGGAAGGCTGCCGAAATCATCATTGATGCGCCACAAAGTAGTTGAAAATGTTGTTCAGAATTTGGGATGTTTCATAAACGTATGAACTTGCGGGGGGGGGGGCAAAGGATCCCTCATGGAAGAAACCGCTCTCAAAAACATACTTGAGGCTGTCTATTGAGAAATGCAATTGTGCACATTGTGACACGAAAAGCTGTCCAGAGGGCTTCACGGGACCATCTTCTTGTTGAAAAGTGCATACACAGCCAGCTTTCAGCCGAAATGACCAAGGAAGATCCAGACATTCAGATACTGCTGGATCATGCCAAGGATTTGTACTCTTCCCTTCTGAGGGGCAAAACGACGCTAGCAGATGATATGTTATGCGATTTTGATCAAACTCGAGAGGGCTACAGAGAAGAAGAAACATGAAATTGCCCAGACCTCAAAGACAAGCATAGTATGGCTGAATTATCAGCTTATGATTAACAATTCAAGGGTGTTGATTAAAGCATATCGTACTGGGTGTTGGTTGATGCATTAGGCAGTGCCCGATTTGCTATCCATCTTTGCTGCAGCTGGGTACATTACCTGCAATCTGCGTATTACTACATATATCTGCAGCAAATAAGCAACCTAGAGGAAACGCACCCGGACGTTTATCGAAAGTTCGGTATTGGTTTTCACGTTGTTTGTAGGAGCCATCAGTGCTGGGCTGGGCTAGGACTTGATCTTGTTATTGAGCAAACATTGATGATGTTTTTATAGAGCACATGTGGTCTAACTCGCGGCAGTGGAATGACCGAGGAAATGCAAACCCCTTGGACCCTATCTGCAACATCCGAGCACAACAGTGCGATGCAGGATTTCACAGACCTGACCTATACTACAAGTCCACAACACAAAGACTCAACTGAGGCGTGCATCAAAGGGGATTCTTCTGATCTAGAGAAAATGCAGACACAGATTACAACCTGCTCACCATACACAGCTGACCCTACTCTGAGAAACATGGTCAATGGGATAGTGGCTGGGTCAGATGTGAATGTTCATGCAATTGAGGCGGTTGGGAAAACGATCATAAGAGATATCATAGGAAAGTCGGTCTTTGCTTATAAATTCACGAGAAAATACAGAGCCAAATCTCTTGGGAATAGCTTGGCTGTTAAGATCGCTTCTGACCGTGCTTTTGATCCTGCTCTTCTGTTCCAGCGTTTTCTGGCGGTGTCAAAATCTGAAGGTCCTTCCCTTGCAGTCGTATTGTCTTATGAACTGAGCTCCCATCCTGCTGCCTTCTTTGAAGCCAAGAACATACTTTGTACAGCAGATAAGCCTCAGATCGCTCAGGCAATTTGAGAGTATGCTGTAGACACATCATGTGAGGCTGTGATGAACTGTATTCATGAAACAGATGCATGATGGTGGCACTTTGCTGCATCGTTAACCATGGAGAAGGGCGACTCATATAACGCAATAGCCGAGTCTTATGTAGATTCAGAGAAAGGCATTACGGACAAGCGACAGTGGGGTTCGATGGCTACGAAGACGGTGATTATAACAAAGACAAAACGCACCGGAAACGTGAATCATATTGTGAGTTTCAGCAAAGAAACAGAATGCTCATGTAAAAAAGGAAGACTTTTTGTCTCGTGACAGAAACAAGGCCGGCATGATTGCTCTGATCAGCACAACTCTGACTAAAATGGGATGCTATGTTGTTCTGTCTTTAGGGGATGCAGACGTTCAAATTGTTAAAGCAACAGTATAACGATCCCGTCGTAGCACCACAACGTTGGTGGGCGAGGATACAGATTTGCTCATCTTGATCCTGCATTACTCCGAAAGGGACAATAAGACCATCTACTTCCGCTTTTATGTAAATAAATAGTCAAAGGAACGCAAAGTGTATAATATTAACCTTTTGAAAGAACTCGTGCTTATTCAGGCTGTAATTAATCTTCAATGATTTTCAGCAACGGTAAAAAATGAAGTCTACAGAAGTTAGTAAAACCTGATCCTGTCATGAAGTCATGTGCTAGTTTATTCTCTCTTCCAAATGTCGTTAATTAGATTTTATGAGTATTCAACTCCTTAGTGATAACCTCAATTCGATTAAAGTGTTCCTTGTCTCCTAAACAATGGCATTTTACATAACAACCATAACGTTTGAGTAACAAGTTATGGACTTGTGGTCCTTCGTATTGTGGTGATGGCCATTTTGGACGCCGTGTTGGATTTCTGTGTAACATAATTAGCTTAGATTTTGTCTGATGATATTAATGTGATATTAATGAATTGTTTGCTCTCTGAAACCTGGGTATATACACCAAATTCATCAAATTTGAGTGGATAGTTACATTGTTATGTTTTATGATCATAAATATGTTTTGGCGGCCATCTTGGCGGCCATTTTGGACGCTGTGTTGGATTCGTGTGTAATATAATTAACTTAAACAATTTCTGATGATCTTAATGTGTTCTTTGCGTCTGAAACCTATGTTTAGAAACCAAAATCGTCAAATTTGAGTTGATAGTAACATAGTTATGATCATTAATATGTTTTGGCGACCATCTTTGCGGCCATCAAGGTGGCCATTTTGGACGCCATGTTGGATTTCTGTGTAACATTATTAACTTACACTTTGTCTGATGATATTAATGTGTTCTTTGCCCCCTGAAACCTAGGTATAGACACCAAATTCATCAAATTTAAGTTGATAGTTACATAGTTATGATCATAAATAGGTTTTTGCGGCCATCTTGGCGGCCATTTTTGACGCCATGTTGGATTTGTGTGTACTATATTAAACTTAAACAATTTCTGATGATCAGTATGTGTTCTTTGACCCTTGAAACCTAGGTATAGACACCAAATTCATCAAATTTGATTGGATAATTACCTAGTTATGATCATGAAAAGGTCTTGGCGGCCATCTTGGCGGCCATCTTGAAAAAAACAACTTCCGGAGGTCCGATTATGGTAAACTTTTGATATGTTTTTAAGGACCTTCTACCCTACCAGGATCAGTTAAAATACATTTTGTAGCAATTTTTTGGGGGTCAAAGTGTATATTAACCCTTCTATTTTGGAGGTTCGCTAGTTTTTAGGAGCTTTTCTTGCGATCTCATTAATATTCATAGATATGCAAATGTACTAATTTGCATATTTAACTGCAGATCATATTAGTTAATAATCATAATCTTCATTTTAACACCAAACTTTTTTTTTCTAAAACCAATTTTGAAGAAATATTTGAAAATTATACTAGCTAAACTAGCTATTTAGTCGAAGCCTGACGGTTGCCATAAAAACAGCTCAATAATAACTTATAGCTGCCCAACTGAGATTGTTATCACACATTTTGTTTCTTTATATTGAGTATACAATCAAGTAAGATAGGTGTTGTTTTCCCCCCCGTGAGTGGTACACCCCAACCCATCTGGCTGATAGACTATATAGCAAAAGCCAAATTCTCAACCCAGATGTGGTCTGGTAACATGGTTGATTGTAGATACAAAATGCTCGTTTTGAATTTGTTGTGTCATAAAAAAATCCATTTTAATTACCCGCGACTATATCTATTCATACGACACACGAACACTTACATGGTACCATTTTAGTGTTCGTTTGTCGTATGAATAGATATCAGTGCGGGAAATTAAAATGGAATTAATTGTGACACGAAAAATTAAAAACAAGCATTTTATATCTACAAACACACATGTTACCAGAAAACATCTCGTTTTGAAATTTTGGCTTTTGCTATAAGGAACATTGTTTTTTTTTATTGGGTAACTTTATTTTACGAAATACTTTACGAAAATTCTGTTGATTTTTTTAGTATTAATGCTACTTTAACAACGCAGGCTTTTGAATATATGAGATATTTTAAACGCTATCTGGGTAATACAAGTTTTTTCAAATAAGTATTTCAGAGTTTCATATTGAAGTAACGATTATGTTAATTGTTCAGTCAGGCAGTATTTTTGTATCACGTTATGTACCATAATGCCCCGATAACCTTCACTTATTCCATATACTAGTCTGTTACAGCACTACCAATATTCTAAGGCAACAACACAAACAAATGGGCGTATAAAGATGTGAGGCTGCAAAAGGTTAAGGCGCGCGATGATCATGAAAACCAGTCTGGACAATCATTCATGGCAATATTACCGAATTAATTGTCCAATTCATTCCACGACCATATTGACAAAATTAATACTTAATTATTTGCCACATTTAAAGGTGTATAAATAATGTTTTATTTCCTCATTTTATGTTGCAATGACAACAACAAGAGTGCGAACCATGAGTAAACTCAATACAAAAGCATATCCCAGTGATGTGCTCGACAAATTGTTAATTGTTTGTAGTAAAAACATTAGCTGTTGCTACTAAACACATTTTTATTAATGTCGCGGTAGACAAGGATAACTAGAAAAACGTAAATTGGGTACCGTTTTTGTCGCAGATGCGTCACACGTTTGCAGTCGAAGACATAGTACAGTCACAAAAAAACAAATGGTTCAGTATTTAAAGTCATAAAAATTGTTTTAGAAGACATACAATTGCAATAGAATTGGAAGACAAAATGTTTACCGGGATTAAGGTAGATTGGAAGCAATTAGTTCAAATATAACCGAACGAAGTCGTATAATTAGTGATCACGCGAACAGACATGTTACTTCGCTAAAAGCACAATACTACACTTAATTTTATTTGACCATTTGTTGCGTGGAGAACATATCATAATGAAGAAAGGGGTCATTTTCGGATGAAAGCACACTTACCCAACCATGCAAAAGCAACATATATGCATAATTCATTTTAATTGCTACATCCCTGGCAGCGACAAAGACACCTACGTTGATCGGTAAAAGATCTGTCACATTCAAACTCCAAGTATATTTATTAATCAGGCCTGTCTGAGCACGGATCAATAGTTGTTCTTCTTGAATGCTCTGAGCTTTGTATTAGTACATACGTACCCGGAGGGTGGAATATAGCTGAGAGTTGGATTATTGCAACTAGGATCAATAGTTGTTATTCGGAACTCAATGAAGACTTTTGTCAACTAATTTTTCACGATGAACCAAATGAAATGACCTAAATGTGTTGTACACATACGAATAGTCGTGTGAAACAAATGCACGCAAGAGTAAAAAACATGCTTATATCTAGTGATAAGTTAATTTAAGAACAACGTCTATTTAGTTGCATCTACAGAACGCGCTGACAGAGTCTAGATTAAGAACTTATGTTGAGCATACAGTCAAGGGCCCCATATTCACAACGCTCTTTAAGGAAAACATAAGGAAATTCGTAAAATTTATTCAAATCATTAGGTCTCCAGCTATTTATACAAGTGTTTGGTAAATTATGAACTAAAATGTGTCAACATGAGCCTTTGGCCTTCTGGAAATGCTGTAAATAAATCTGGAATCTCTTCAACTGTTTTAAATAAGTAAATCTTGCGAGACAGATTTACATTTTACCGTTTCGTAAGCCGAAATTGTTGAATTTCGTATTTAAAATTTCAGTTGAAAGTATCCGTGAAGTACATCTTAACTTAAGATTTCCCCAGAAAGCTTTTTGAATACGACCGCTGTTCGACAATATTGAGTGACATGTGTATAATGGCAATATTTTTCACGAGAATTTAGCCCCAAAGAAAAAGTAAAATAACTTTGCGTTAAACGTCAAATTAAGTATTTAAGTATGAATTCAATTATAAAATCGCCACAGAACATGTCGCGTGGTTTAGAAAACATAATAAAATGAAACTAAATTCATGCAACACATATAACTAGTTCTAATTTATGAGCTGTTATAAATACCGATAAATCTTACCAATTATGTGTTCCGCTGTACCCGTAATCATATTATATTGTTCCAACCGGTATTTCCTTATAGGCTGAACAAGTATCAAGTTATAAGAAAGCAATCATAGCTCCTATTTTCGTCTTTTCTGAGTATTTAGAAAAATAATCACCAATACTACATGAACTGAATTCAAGATATCCTTTGTGGTCGCACATAAACATCCGATTTCTGCGCGAAGTGTTAACCCAGTTAGTAAAAAATGTGAACCTCTGTATTTTCACAATACCAAAGCTATACGGATATCGGGTAGATCTGCTTTGCATCTAATTATAGCCTTCCGTATTGTCCCAAAGTCACGATTTTCGTATGTAGAGAAGTACCTGCATTGAATAGTTCATATCGATTTCGTCTAACACAGGCGATTCAAAAAAACAAACATATTAAGCTGCTGCTATAATGCAGGTATATATCGTTTTAACTTTAAAGAATGAATTAACATACTCCAAATATGAATGCACACACATGTACGTATCTTCCGCGATTATTAAACACAAACCATTTTTTTATTGGAATATCAATTAAGAGGCTACAACAACAAGTTAAGATTATTTATTCATAACGGACGCACAGTACTTCTCATTATTTTGCAATGGTCACAAAGCGCAGTAAAACTGAGTTTATCATACTAACACACGGTTAACACAAAATATGAAGCGGACATGACATGTTTACGAACTCGTAACGCCTGACAGCGTACCTGAACACTGGTTGTTTACCAATGTAGACATGCGACGGTGTAAATATTTCACCGGTTAATGATCTATAATTATATTTAATGTAAACGTAGGGCATTAAAGGGCCATTTCTACATAAATTCTTCCTCAGTCAAACTGTCCGAGGCCATCCTTACAATTTTCTTTGTGGGATAATCCGACCTCATTACATGGCAGGTCGGTCGGGTAGGTAGGGGATTTATTTTGTTCATGAAAGTGTTGTGTTTTTTGTACATTTAAATCGTCTGATTTAAACTATATATGAATCAATTTTTAAATGCCTACAAATAATCGAAATGAAAAATGCTTATATTGTTCAGCCGACATAAGACCAATGCACCATAAGTATGCAAATAAGCGCAAACTTATGCTGCATGAACAGCACGGTGTAGATGCATATCGGTTGCCTTTCTGTCAAAATGCTGCCTATCTGTTCATTCTTCGCTGCCTCTCTGTCATAAACATGAAAAATGGATGCTTGGAATGCACAAAACAGGAATCTAAAATTAAAACCCGTAAACACATTTGTGCATAAAAAGAGGTGGTCCATGAATTGAAGAATATATATATAGCTACAGGACCACAGTATTCCGCAGGTCCTAACACTAATCACAAACTGTATCGAAGATGGAATGATGACGAGGGTGGTGGAACAATCGTGCATACATGTCACTTTGATGACGTTTTAATATAGCTTTTCCGTAATATGTCAAATATCTAGTGTCATTGATATCATCTTTATGATCAAATCTTTACGTTCAATGTACGCTATATAGTAATTTTCATCAATTTTACTTGAAAAAAAAATGCCTACTTTCGCTTTCGTTGTGGCACGGAAAGCCTCTCAATCGGCTCACTTTTCTAGCACGGAAAGCCTAGTCGTCGATTGACACTGGCATGGGAACACTGTCCATTACATTTAAGGCCGTATAGCCGTTCCTCGCAACAATGGGACTGGTGCATTTTAAGCATCGCAATGATAAAATGATTAACTTTACACATTGCATGTTTCTTTTTACTATTGTAAAACTGACAATTCTGGTGTATTGAAATTAAATTTTATGACAGTTTTAATAAATTCATTTCATGATAAAGTTAATTATTTTATATCAACGTTCGCATGGATAAGGTGCGCATTCAGACCATGCGCTTGAGAAACACTTGGTGCGCATATGCACGGCTTTGTTGCGCATATGCACGACTTACACGATGAAACTTTATCGCCGTTATTTTAAATACATGGAATAAGCAAATTTTATAATATAGATGCATACATAAAGGTTTTTAACATGGACCAATCGAACAAGTTTAGGTAAGTTGATTGACTGCAACTAAAATACTCTATTTGGGAACATATCAAAAAAGTTGGTTTGAACACTGTGCGAATGTAACGCGCACTGGACATTATATCCGAAATAGTACATGCAACTGATGATGGTATTCGACCGGTGTGGATGATGAGGGAAGGTTATTCAAAGGAAAATATGAAGGAGAAGGATCCAAATTATAAACAACTGCAATCCACTTTTATTTTAGGATCACTAACAACAGACACCGTTTGCCATGCACATTGTTCAATACCAACGTCTGGTTGACACAAAAACGCGTTGCTAAGGTAATACCAAAGTTGGTGTTACACCTATGTGCGATGCAACAGGGAAAACACTGTGTTTTCAATTGCAACACAAATACAAATGTAACACTGAAATGTAGAGAGGTTGGTTGTCACAATGTATATGAAAGACTCAGAGTGAATTACTCTGGCGTTGAATCATAACTTCTGAAAGTTACTAATTGTTATATCATTCAAGTCAATTTAGTACTTATAATTTTAGGATACTTATAAATGTTGTTAACATGTTTCTAAATGTAAAATAACGTTCATATATCATATCAATTCAATAAATTGAATCGCCTCAATGACAACTCAATCTTAATTTAAGTCAATCGGCATAGTTGTTGATCTAAAATAGTATACACGACCCGTTCCTGCATAAGTTATGCATAGTGTTTTATAGAAACATATATGATTACATGAATGGTGTAATCAAGTGTATGATATGTTTATTACAACGAGACAATATAACTTTAATCCTTAAAGTAGATTGTGCATATATTGACTCTTATGCCTCTTTTAAATACATCTTTTCTCAAAAGTTTTACTTAAATACGCATACTGTGTACGAGTATAACGTACAAAGACTGTGAACACGAATATATAACCACTTTTTGTGCTCCGTATTAATACTGTCTCCAGAGAGAAAGACATTTGTCCGATGTTTATTCATCTACCCGATTATGTATTACTATACCTAAACAGCACATAAACAACGTCGTGAAAAAATAACAATTACATTCAAAAACAATATTTATAACCTTTAGTATAGACAAAGATGTTCGTTAAAAATAAGAATATATAATAAATTCACAGTTTGTATTATAACATTGTATAATTTAGACTAATCTTTGAAAAGTATGTGAGTGATTATGTTGATTTTAATATTGATATAATACAAAAAAAATCCAGCTTGTACACCTGAAGTTTCATTACCGTCATGAACGATGTATTTACTTACAAATACTATGTTAAGAATTTGCTTTTTGAACTTTAGAGATTCTTTATAACCTTTTTAAAGCTTCTTTTTAAAACTATTGTATCGTATAAAGTATTAATAAGCAGATACAACAATTAACACTCTACCATCGATTTCGAGAATCATAGTACTTTTACGCTACAGCCAAAGGTTCTTAGAAACATATACGTTGATCGCAAGCGAAAAACTAAACAATAACAGCCTAATTATTAAATGCCAGAATTGACGCCGTGTTTGTGTAATTCAGAGTTAATTTACAGGTCGTCGCTGAGTCTTCACGCCTACATAATGTACGGACCTGCCCCTGTGACCGTGCGTGGGAAAACATTTAATGTTGAGCCAAAGTAGGTCTAATTTACTCCGACTGCCAGGGTTTTTGCCGAAGATTTTTTTATACAAATAAACCAGTGCACGAAGGCCAATGAGACCTTAATTCACCGGAAGAAAAAAAAGAAGAAAAAAGGGGAAAACAGAGAAAAAAGGTTGGTTTGCTACTATTGTGTGCTGTATGGGTTATGTTTATGTGTTGCATATGACTGTTGTGTGTTTGTCGCGCAGAACCCAACGTCTCCCCGCAAGCGCAACCCCCGCCGACGTCAAGTTCAGATGATGGCGGTTATTTTCGAGGAGACCACAGCCCTGCTTGATTCCCTGTAATTAAAACTACATGTATTATTTTATTCTATAACATATGGTTTTATATCTTTTTTCACACTTGTACCTTTTAGTTTTAGCTTAAAGCTGGCAACGAAAGACAATTCATGATATTCTAAACAAATACCACAAAAGTTTTGGGCACTTTTTTAAGTTCCTTTCGACAGAGCGTTTCAAAAACTGTATTTGTAATATATGTCAGTTCCATTGATTCGTTCTATAACGGCCAGGGATATGATTTTGATCCTTAAAGATATCTACCTAAATCAATTATGGGCATGTTGTTTATTATTTATGCCGGTTATTTTTCAGTTTGCCTATCTGTAAATATGACCCTTTAAAATAGTTGGTAGCTGTATTTGTTCGACGTTGGCAAAACATGGTAGTCAGACCGTGGGAAAACGTTTCTCGAGACTGCAGAAGTATATAATGAACTGTAATTATATATAATAGCTACTTTGTATGCGAATTAAACAGTCTCATCTCGAAAGATGCAGCAGAATTTAAATAATTTTCGAGTACGGGTTGTTTTGAAGTTTTAACCATTTGAGATTATCGCAGAGTTGAATCAGTAATTAACGTTATCTGAGAGCAGTTTGCAATGAACCTTTGGTGGAATATGGGACAATATGCTAATCATACAATATATCTGGCACATTAAGTTGTGCGAATAGCAGAAAGTCCTCAAGTTACAAGTTGCGCACATTGCACATGTTATACATGTGAGGAATGCGAACTTACAGCAATGGTTGAATTTCAACTTAAAGCTGTTGCATAACTTTAATATATTAACAAGAGCTATATCAGAGACAAAACAGCGGTCGTCTATCGGGATAATGTTGTCTAAGTAAGACCATGACCTCCGTAAGTTTCATCAACCTAGCTTAAGTACTTTTTAGAATGGACGAGATACAGATTTTAGCTTTCAATTATTTTTGTAACAATACCAACCATAATTTTGATCCTACAATAAACATGAATATGTGTCGTTAATCATCGTCAAGTTTCGTTTGTCATTGTCGAGTCAAGTGTCGTATCGTGTGGTCCATTGTTTCATGTCGTGTGTCAACTTTGAAGAGCTTCACGCGTCTTTCAAAACGTACAACAAATTCTGTAGAGAATTGACGTAATGTCAGTGTTCCCGATATTTTAGCATTTTTTAAGACATTTCATGTTTGAAAAGGGCCGTCATTCCTCATCATTAGTTGAGTAATGCGGCTGCAGTTCCTTCCCTTGTTCAGAAATCGGATTCCTCAATTATTGGACCTGTCGCACTGATAGGTGAATGAATTTGAGCCTTGTTCTGAGAACACTAGGCATAATGCATGTGCGTAAAGTGTCGTCCCAGATTAGCCTGTGGAATCCGTACAGACTTATCAGGGACGACACTTTCCGCTTTAATGACATTTTTCGTGTAAATGAAGTCTCTTCTTAGCAAAAATCCAATTAAGGCGGAAAGTGTCGTCCCTGATTAGCCTATGCGGACAGCACAAGGATATCTGGGACGACACTTTACGCACATGTATTATGCCCAGTTTTCTCAGAACAAGCTCATTTACACCCATATTTTAATACAGTTTAATGTTTACTGTACAGGACAAACACTAAGACTATCGATTAAATAAAGGAATATCTTTTCTGTCGCAGTGTGATATTATGCTAGGCTATCTGACTGCATACACAATAAACATAATTATGATGTACTTTTGTCCATTCTTTTAAAGTTATAAAGGGGACAAACAAAACCAATTCATTCCTTCAATTAACCGATGTTGCAAAGTGTACACGATTGTAAGTTATATTCAATTAAAACATGTATATAAAACAACAACTTTAAATGTTTTCAAATTAGCCGCCTTAAATAAGCGCTTTTAAAGACTAGCATTTATTGCATTTTATAGCAATTGAAATTCATAACAACGGATATTTTCAACGGAAGCTTCATCTCTTAACTTTATTTAAAAAAACAACAACAACAAGAGATGTGTTTGTCAGAAACACAATGCCCCCTACTGCGCCGCTTTGAAAAAAAAAATAAAAGAAAATCGAAACCTAAACGCAAAGTGTGACGGAATTTCAAAAGGACAGACAGACAGACGGACGGACAGACGGATCACTATCGGGTCGTATTGACGGTCTTTAGGGTAACACATTTTGCGAAATTATGTTATCTTTAAAAACATATTCATTAAATGATAACTAGACATGTAAGTCTAATTTTTACGATATTATGTTTTTTTTTTTTTTTTTTTTTTTTTTTTTTTTTTTTTTTTTTTTTTTTTTTTTTTTTTTTTTTTTTTTTTTTTTTTTTTTTTTTTTTTTTTTTTTTTTTTTTTTTTTTTTTTTTTTTTTTTTTTTTTTTTTTTTTTTTTTTTTTTTTTTTTTTTTTTTTTTTTTTTTTTTTTTTTTTTTTTTTTTTTTTTTTTTTTTTTTTTTTTTTTTTTTTTTTTTTTTTTTTTTTTTTTTTTTTTTTTTTTTTTTTTTTTTTTTTTTTTTTTTTTTTTTTTTTTTTTTTTTTTTTTTTTTTTTTTTTTTTTTTTTTTTTTTTTTTTTTTTTTTTTTTTTTTTTTTTTTTTTTTTTTTTTTTTTTTTTTTTTTTTTTTTTTTTTTTTTTTTTTTTTTTTTTTTTTTTTTTTTTTTTTTTTTTTTTTTTTTTTTTTTTTTTTTTTTTTTTTTTTTTTTTTTTTTTTTTTTTTTTTTTTTTTTTTTTTTTTTTTTTTTTTTTTTTTTTTTTTTTTTTTTTTTTTTTTTTTTTTTTTTTTTTTTTTTTTTTTTTTTTTTTTTTTTTTTTTTTTTTTTTTTTTTTTTTTTTTTTTTTTTTTTTTTTTTTTTTTTTTTTTTTTNTTTGCGATGTGAAATCGAAAGTACATCGCGAAAATAGGTGACATAACGATATACACACTATAAATAACGCAAGTAGATTGATCATTTTATATATAAAATATATACAATTCACTACGCATGCACAATTTGCATTCCTGGGTTTACCACGTGACGATGATAATCAATCAACTTGCGTTATTTATAGTTAACTGGTAGTTACCTGGTATGCATACCCAGTAAAAATAAATAAATTAAAAAATAAAGTAAAAATAAAAAATAAACTTTTTTCAAGTAATGTTATATACCAGTCGTGATATTTTAATCAATATAAACTAATAATTGTAAAAAAATACGGTATTTTAGAACTTTTCTTTTTTCGTCATTCGTGGTTTACAGTCCCTTTAAAGGGTATGTCAACGTTACGTCAATCCGTATCAAGAGGAGCAAAACACTTAACAGTCCATTAGGTAAGTAACTTACATGGTCTGCGTTTTAAGTACTCGTGTAATAAGTGATATCAAGCGAACGCGTCCTTTGTAGAAATTTAAAATACCACTTTGAAGTGAATTTAAAACGAATTGCCCGTAAAAATGTTTAAATACGATGGTTATCGTGTAAGACGCTTTTGCTTGGATTACATTGCAAATTCATACTTTATGTTGGCTAATATCACAATTATCGCTGTGTGCTATTAAGCCTCTTTCGCTTACATGCATCTGAACTTCAATGATAATGACATCACAAACAAAGATAGATTTAACTTTTTTTGTTCCCAATCACCGTACAAATGCATACATCAACTAAACGTAAAAAGTTCAATTTTATTTCAAACTGCAATTAATTTCACCGTGTACAAAGTGTATTGAAATATTGAAATACATTAAGCAGGTCTCTTAAAGATTTACGGTTCCATATGGGTTAAGTCAATACATAATCGTTGATTTGTAAATTATTCACTATATACATTTAGGTGTTTCGTGTCCACACTTTTAAGCCACTACTTTGATATGTGCGCATCCGGACAATACTTCTACTGTGGGATTGTGGACTATTCTAGCGTATGTTCATATCAACACCCCGTGTGCGAATGGGATTTCAATGTATAGCCTGTCAACTGTCCAATAACGAGGTATGTAATTTTCTCTAATTAGATTTTTTTTATAAGCGTATGTTTATATGTTGACATTAAATATAGGCAACTGCTGAATTATCCGTTGTATTACTTTCAGTAGTAATTTAGGTAGTAGTCGCAGAAGTAGTACATAAAATGTCGCTTTTTCTCACTATTTCTCGCCGATCTCGAGGTCCATGTTGTGGTATTCGAGTCCTTTCTCGTACTCCTTCCGGCTGATGCACAGGTTGCCAAGAAAACTGTACAGGTGCGCCAGGTAGACAGCCTTGTGAGGGAGGTCCTCTTGTTCGAGCACTTTGATCAGGTGACGCGATTTCTTGGCGCACTTGTCGTAGTTGCACTCCGCGTACACTGTTGATAAAGACATTATGATGACGCTGCCGCCGCCGCCGCCGACGAGTATGATTTCAGCAGTAGCAGTAGCAGTAGAAGAAGAAGTAGAAGTTGTAGTAACACTAAGTGTATGACGCTTGTTATTGAGTTCTTAATCTTTTGACTGTATCAATTTAGATCATGCATACAATGATAGCTGTATAATCGCTACAGGTCACCAAACCCATGCCCGAATCTTTTATTTGAGATACCGATGCTAATTCAGCACAGGGTTTATTGAAAATGAAATTCCGTGGTAGATACGTATATTATTAACCCATTTATGCCTAGTGGACTCTCCCATCCTTCTAAATTGGATCAATTTATTTCCAGAATTTGGGAAGTCTAGTATATTGATTTCTATATTTAGAATATTTCTAACAGAAATTCCTTTAAGCAAACAGCGCAGACCCTGATGAGACGCCGCATCATGCGGCGTCTCATCTGGGTCTACGCTGTTTGCAAAGGACTTTTTTCTAGACGCTAGGCATAAATGGGTTAATTTGTTACAGTCCCGCCGGTGCAGTCTCAGAATGTTCCCAGGTTTAAATAAAGAGTCACATTGTTGCCATATTTACTTGCTGTATTACAATGAAACTGGGTACATGTAAAAAGCTAACATGTTTGCAAAGTTTATCGATTTATAAATGAGTGAAACAACGACAAGGCGGAAGAGAAAGCGACAGTTAAATGTGGTGTGGGCACTTCGAAATTTCCTACATGTCACTAGATAAAGTGAAAAATAAAATGCACAAAAGCAAAACCAAATCCGCTTACAATACATGTGTATTAAAGAAAATTCATTACCAATTTGTAAGGTTATTTAAATAGAAAAATAGTATACATCACTCAAGTTATATCGCTGTATTTAGACTAACCCTCACACATTTTAGATTTGAAAGACGATGTTCAAGTATATTTTGGAAGATATTAAAATGAACGAAGATCAAAAGAAACGTTAGAACTGAAGTAAAGAATATAAAATAACAAGATTTAGTTGAAATATATGCAAAAATGTGTTTATTAAGCAGTTAGGCTTGGTATACCTCAGGCATTTTTGCGTGTATTTATTTAGACCGACATCAAAATGACAAATCTTTTTTTGTCTACGTTATGGTCACATCAATATAATTGAGCCACGCTCTGTGAAAGGGGGTTTAATTCATATGCGTAAAGTTTCGGTCCAGATTAGCCTGTGTAGTCCGCACAAGCTAATCAGGCACGACACTTTCCACCTAAACCAGATTTTTGCTAAGAAGAGGCTTTCTTTAAACGAAAAATATCATAAAAGCGGAAGTATCATTCCTGATAAGCCTGTGTGGACAGCACAGACTAATCTGGGAAAACACTTTCCGCACATGCATTAAACCCCCTTTTCACAGAGCGTGGCCAAAATGTATTATCACGTTTTTAAAGTCAGCAACTCGTTAACCCACACACAATGTTTTATCTACCGCAGCAAAAGTCGATCATTTGTTTTATTTTTTTCACACCATATAATCACACAATACAGTTATGTGCTGCGAATTTATTATTAATTGCAGATGTCAATACATTGTTCGACCCATATTGATAAACGGGAGATTCGCTTTGTTACTGGAAACAGCGCACTGTTATAACTGATGACACTATATTCATGATCTTGGTCCGCCCGGTACATAGTTAAAACCAGATAATCCCTCGGGACAATAATAAAGTGCCCTGAAACGGAGCGAAGTGTAAACAATCACTTTATAACGCCTCTCGATGTAGATAACTTGACAATGATGATTTAGTTTCGCGACATTAGGAAGTGTATTATAAACAAAATCGTCCGAAATGATTTCATCCTTGGAAAGGATTCTTTTATACAGTGTTTCGTTATAGTGGAGTTGTACGTAAGAGAATTACATTTTTTTTACTGGAACTTAAATTATATATTAACCTGTCGGATGCGTATGGTAAGAATATTTTGTTTAGCTCAACATATTTTTGCAGGGACTGTTAANGGGGGGGGGGGGGGGGGGGGGGGGTGGGGTACATCCGACCCCAAATATTTTGTAATGGGTAATCCTTGCGTTATACATTAACATAGGAAATGTTTGATGCATACATATATATGTATGTGGTGCTCCTTTTTTGATCAGCATTACTTGTCCAATATCAACGCCTAAAGGTCTCGCTAAAAAGGGTGGGGCAGTGAGCACGCAGCTGGTTGCAAATCGCACACGCAGACACGTTTGGTGCCCTTAATATAATCATTATCGTTAGGAGTTAGCAGTCACGGCGGGGAATTGGGGGTACAAGATGGAAAAGCATTGCGTGCACAAGGGGATTACAGAATCGCAGTTGACACCAAGTAGATTGTGATTTTTTTTCGTATTCAAAATCCCGCTCTGAATAGTTTAGTACTCATATTGTCATGTAATGCACGAACTGAGTTTAAAATAAATAAACTCTGAAACCTTAAAACTTAGCATCGGAGGCACTACGAGCATTTTTATATGTGTGCAGTTGACGTTAAGTGTCTCATTATCCTTTGATGATAGGCCCGATCGGTACTAAATTGTGCAATTTGAATATTTTTTTATCTTGAAATCTATTAATAATCAATATATTAATTCTCATAAAACGTATTATCGACCATTGTTCTGTTTGTCGAAATCTGTGAAGGACTTAAAGTTTAAGTTAAATGAAACCGATATTAGTCAATTTGGTATCAAGGACAACAGATTAGCCGGACAAAGCTCACGCGTCAAATGTGATTGATTTGCAAAAAGCTCTCACGCAATTTTACTACCCCCCGACAAAAGCTCTATCGTGAATTTACTACCCCGGACGAAAGCGAAAGTTGTTTTCCGCCCCATCCAAATTGACGGGTGAGCGAGTATGCGGATTTAGCCTTTGAAACCATCCCATAATGATTCTAGAGACATATTCGTATTAATCCTCTGCATCCATTGCGACGATCGAACGACGATTTGGCCTACTAGTATTTACTGCACGATTTTCTCGAATACATGTATTCCTTTAACTGTAATGTCCGAAATGCATTCTTGCATGTCATAATTTCTTTAACATGATCTATTATTCATTTGCAGTGTCAGCACATTGCGTTTTGCTTTTGTTGGTTCCCTCTCTTTTTCCTCTAATTCCGGCTTCATTACAAGATTACGTCACCAGTATTACGATTTTACATAAGACCGTGTTTGTATTGATCTTCAAAATAAAAAAAGCATTTGACTGAAACGTTCTTGGAAGCAATGAATGAACGATGTCAATTTACTAAAATGTCAGTTAACCCATTTATGCCTAGTGGACTCTCCCATCCTTCTATATTGGATCAATTTATTTCCAAAATTAGGGATGTCTAGTATATTTATTTCTATATTTAGAATATTTCTTACTAAAATTCCTAAAAGCAAACAGCGCAGACCCTGATGAGACGCCGCATCATGCGGCGTCTCATCTGGGTCTACTCTGTTTGCCAAGGCCTTTTTTTTAGACGCTAGGCATAAATGGGTTAACTCTAAAGCCCCGTTCCTATACCGACTTGTATCCCCTACCACACACACACACACACAGGGGAAAGGCACGTCTGAAGCCGTCCCTGTTTTCGTAATTTATATGTTTTTTTTACTATACAGACTGCGTTCCTCGATCGACAAATTGTTCCCAGACCGTAATTTATGTGTACGTTTTATTTCGATAAAAAGGGATTAATCTGTTTCAGCGATTTCCGAAATTTTCTGAACCTCGGAAATCTGCCATGGAACTTGAAAAGAGAGAAAATATGAAGACACAATATCATGAACGCTTGGATTGGCATGAGTACGTTATTTGTGTCTATGTTTGTATTGTTTTTCATCGTGTTGTCTGAGCCCTTCACCTTTCTTAACATGCGTTTAGGCGTTCTTGCGTATGTTTGTCCCTTCGTTCCCACATCCATCCATCCATCCATCCAACCATCCGTCCGTCAGTCCGTCTATCCACCCATCCAACCATCCGTCCATCCATCCATCCACCCATAAAAACCACCCACCCACCACCGATCCACCAACCTATCCATCCATCCGCCTGTCCGTCCGTCCAATTTACCGTCTTTCAGTCCGATCGAAATCTGGGGTTTTATTACAAACGTCCCTAAAAATATTGAAACCGTAGATATGTTTTTATTTAAAAATTGTATATCGATTTAAATGAAATCATCACGAAAAAAACAACAACATCAATACAAAGGCTGAGCAAGATAAACATTTTTCATTTAGGTGCCACACAATTGAAGGATGGTAACGCCATGCAGTACTATAGTCAGCGTTATCGCTTTTATAATTAAACATAAGTATTGATTGTTGAGTACCCGACAGAATTCTATGTCAGTTTCGCATTTTAAATTGATATAAACGAGTCGCATCTAACTTGAATAGATCGATGTCAACTATCGAAGTGGCTTAACTCCCAAACAAATTAACTTTGGTCTAAACTCGGTTTATGGCCCAAAAGATGGGCGTCTCAACTGATGACAAATTTTAGTTGGATTGTTTTCATCACAAACACTTCAATGCGAAAACCTTTGAAGTTTTTGTCGTCCCAATAACTGCCCGGCGTTTTGCTGGCCATACTTCGCTCTCATTCGGCGGCCGCTCATTTCATAAAGTGATTCGTTTCGCGAGTAATTTTAAAAACAATGTTACAAACAGCGTTTAAAGCCCTGAATTGCTTATCAAAGACTTTCGTGAACGCTAAAGGGAAATTTGATACCAATATTGATACGGACATGGGAAATTAATAGGCTTTTGTTTTTAGCAGCGAAGCGTGCGACGGCGCCATTGTTGATATGGATCGTGTTTAGGAATTTTGAATAAATGTCAAACTTAAAAGTGAGTTTTAAATGTCTTCAATTCGTAACTTAAGACGAGAGTACGTGGAGTAGCGGGGCAACGGAAAGCCTTTGGACAAACAAAAACTATTTTCGAATGGTCTTCGTCAAGTGTGGTTTGATATGTAATAAAATATATAAATAATTCTAACTATTTTCTTTATACTTATTGAATTTTGGTTATACTTTATTTGAGTGGATTTGAATAACTATATGAAGTATAAATTTGTGTTTGTTTGTGTATTTCAGGTTGCTTTTCGATATTGCGTTCAAGAGCGGATCGAATATATTCTAGAAATTCAAAATGGCGGCGGACGTGATTAAATAATTGTCGATTTTCTAAGTGATAGTTTTCGAACTCATTTTATAAAAGATATATCAGCGGAGTAACACGTGCGTGTTTCTCTTTTAATTGTTATTTTGTCATAACATAATTGTACTGCTTAAAGAGAGAGACGCTAGGTTTCTGATTGAGTCGGAGCCGTCGGCCGCCGGCGATCTCTTGTCGGATTAATTCTGAGATGGGAGTACAGGTCCTCATACCAGAGAGCAACCAGCCTAAGCACCTCCGCTCTCTGCCGAAAATCCCGAAAAACTCACACTACTCGATGAAACCTCTCAACTCCGTGAAACCATCAAGAGCGCTTCCCACCGTCCCAAACTCAAACCTTTCCAAGATGGACCCCAACGTCAAGGTCGCTCGAGCTTTACCCAGGGTACCCAAACAAACGGATATTAAAAAGACTATTGTAGCAAACGGAAGACACGGAAGAGCTCTTCCGGAAGTTCCGTTCCGAGAGATTGGAAATTTGAAACATTCGGATACCTCCGTGTCCAGTCGGGCATCAACGCCGCGTCAGGCGCACAACACGAGCCTCAACTCCCATAAATCCAACACGAACCATCACTCCAATGGCAATCATCACGTGACCAACGGGCACCAATCGAATAATCTCTCCAATAATCACCATCATCACACCAGTAACGGTCATCATTCCAACAATGGCCACGCGAACGGGAACCATCTCCCGACGACGAATCACACAAGTCATCAAAGTACAAACGGCAATACCACACAACGAACGTTACCCAAGTTACCAAAGCTACATCAAAAGCCTAAACCGGAACAAAACAGAATAGAATACATGCACGAACTATACAAAAAAGAGGGCGACAAATTCAGCGATGAAGGCAACTACGATCAAGCCCTCAAAAGCTACAACACTGTGAGTAAACTTTCCATGATTTGTCATATTTATTCAATTTGTAATTCATTTTTTGGCGTAATCATATTATAGTGCTGCGGTCACGTTTAATAGTAGAATTTAAATGTTTTGCCATCAACATCAAAAGTAAAATTATTCGTTCAGAGATTTACTATTGAAATACACTACAAGATGGTGCTGGCAAGTACCTTTCACTTAAGTTAAACATTACAGCATATTGTTCGTCATGACCGCTTTGAGCCCAATTGAGCCCTCTATATTTACGTTAAATAAATACATGTCAATACAATTAAGCCTCGCTTTGGGAAAACGGGGCTTAATACATGTGAGTTAGGTGTCGTACCAGGTTAGCCTGTGACGTCTGCGTAGGCTAATCACAGACGATAATGTCAGTCTTGATTTGATATTTTTTAAGATGAGACTTTCTTTAAACGACAAATACAATTAAAGTGGAAATAGTCGTCCATGATTAGCCTCTGTGGACTGCACTGGTCAATCTGCAAGTGAATTAAGCTCCTTTTTCCCAGAACGATGCTCAATTTAGTAAAAATCCCATATCTGTCTGATGTGTAGTTCTGAAACAGAGGTAACGTACTCGCGAGTCATATGCACGAGAAAAATATCGTTTATTTAAAACTATAAACAGCGATAACGTTAAAAGAAGTTCAAAGTTAAGGTTTGTGATGAACATTTACGAATTTCTGACATGCTTCTAGAATATAATTTGTTTAACTATGTTGCATTCACGTCGACAACGATGAAATTAGATCATGTTATACTTTATAAACTCTTAAATGTTCTTGCTGATTTTTGTATGTATTTAAGAAATAACACTTCTGGAAAACAACGCTTTACATTATTCCATGTGTCGTCATATAATTCACCAACACATACCTCTAAAATTTAATATTGTTTCTAAAGCCTTTGCGACCGATAGAACGACAGAAAATCACAAACGACGTGGTAAGAATTTGATGATTAACCCATTTATGCCTAGTGGACTCTCCCATCCTTCTAAATTGGATCATTTTATTTCCAAAATTAGAGATGTCTAGTATATTTATTTCTATATTTAGAATATTTCTTGCAGAAATTCCTGTAAGCAAACAGCGCAGACCCTGATGAGACGCCGCATCATGCGGCGTCTCATCTGGGTCTACGCTGTTTGCCAAGGCCTTTTTTTCTAGACGCGAGGCATAAATGGGTTAAACAATTAAATGTCTAATCATTGTTGTCCGGGACACTGCATTGCGAAGTAAACTATTCGAAACATCCGTCGTAGCATGGATTTAAAAGATTTGTAATAATGTATCCCATCTGTTCAAGTATCCGTGTTTGTGATAACAGTTCTGTCTTCACTAATACACCTTCCCACATTTTCTCGCCTTTTCAGACAGTTATAAGTACGGGGTTTAATATATTTGAACAGACCTGATTCATGAGATTTTATCTTAAATAACTGTCCACTTATGAACTACTTGATCGAAAATATCCGCAAATATTCTAGATAAACAACGACGCCGTGACGTCACTGCGGTCAATCTTTTGTTGGCTGTTTATTTGTCTTTATTGTATGCTTTCCGGTGGTTTATAGTGAAATATCAGTGAATTAAAACTGTTTATTCACTGCTTTAAACAGTGAAAATTAACCGTGAAAATTATCGATAATTTTCATTGTTTTACCGGAACTTTGTTTTGCAAAAATACAATAATAATCATTTGAAATCATAACATGACAAGAAATTTAGTTAGATTCGGTGGAAGATCGATTTAAATTCAATCGTGATCCTTGAAAAAATATATTTCTATGATCACTCATGAATTAAAATCGATATTCCACAAAATCCAGAGACGTGTTATCTACGTCTATGCCGAATCCAACAAATATCCACTATTTAATGTCTTTCTAACAACTTTTCATTTTTTGTTTTAAAAAGAATTACGTGAAACCTTAAAAGCTTCAAATTCGTTTGTAGAAGTAGTTGCGTGGTATAGTGCGTGATACATTTGCGTGATATTTGTTTTCCATTTATTACAAAATTCAACATGGCCAACTGTTGGCCATCTTGCATAAAGGTTACATTATACTAAATTATCAAGTCATAGACTCACTATTTTAGGTGTTCACTTCTTAATCATTGTTAAAATAAATTGAGATAGGAATGCTTTTAAGGTATGGTATTGGGCGTCTCTTTGTGAAAATGTTGCATTGATTTGCGGTTAAACTTGTCTCTTTTACATTGAATTATATAAGGAACATTTTTAGTATATTGTGACCTAAAGTTTGTCCCAAGAAACATTACCGACCGTCTCACTAGTAACGCACAAATGTCGGACATGTATTTATTCAATGAGCCTCGCTCTGAGAAAAGGGGGTTTAATGCATGTGCGTAAAGTGTCGTCCCAGATTAGCATATGCAGTCCGCACAGGCTAATCAGGGACGATACTTTCCGCCTTACTTGGATTTTTGCTAAAAAGATAATTCTTGAAACGAAAAATATCGCAAAATCGGAAAGTATCGTCCCTAATTAGCCTGTGCGGACTGCACATGCTAATCTGGGACGACACTTTACGCACATGCATTAAACCTCATTTTATCAGAGCTCGACTCAAAACAGCAATCGTGTCTTAATGAATCTGTTTACGGGCTGGCAACGTGATCATTTATAGTTTGCAATTTATCAATGAAAAGAAAAATCTCTGATCTGTATATGCAAGCCAAAATCAGCCCTTACCATTGAAATATTCATATTTTAAGAACAATACTCATTTGAAATTGTAAAAATGGTATATTTACGTTTGTAACAAATATCCTTTGTATTTTTGTAAAAACCCACTGTTGTACACTTGGCGATTAATAACTGCATATAAGCTTCGCTATGGAAAAGTGGAGCTTAATGTTGTGCGTTAAGTGTCGTGCCAGATGAGCCTGTGCAGTCCGCACAGGCTAATCCGGGACGACAATGTCCACCCTTTGCTGGATTTCGCTAAGAAGAGACTTCCCTTAAAAGAAAAATTCCATTAAAGCTCAGCGTGTGTTCCTTGATTAGCCTGTGCGGACGACACTTTACGCACATGCATTAAGCCCTGTTTTGCTAGAGAGCGGCTTTTGTAAATTGTGTGCAGGCCTGTAAGAGAAGGCGTTAGTTGTTCGGAAGCACAGCATGCCTGTTTCAATACCAAAAGCTCAAGTTTGAGTCGCGGAGAAAGTGCATCTGTTACAATACTTATCGGTTTTGCTTAGTCGAAGTTACCTTTTTCTTAGTCTGTATGTCCTACAGGTTCAGGATAGTAAAGAACACGTTTCATACAAATGATACTATTATAAAAACGGTGCTGGAATATGATAACTCTTCAAGTGTGTTTATTCAAGGGTCCTTAATATATTTAAGTGCTATGTTAGAGCGTCGAAGGTCTTATAAGTTATCAAGACGCTTAAATATACGAAATACTTGCAAATATACTCTTGTAAATTCACCATACAAATCTGACGTGCCGATGATTGGTGCGCTAAATGAATCGTTTGTTTAATGGACCTATGTAACTTGTTATATCGAACTGTTGCGAAATGACGGTTGAATGGTTGATTAAAACAAGCAACACCTTCTTGATTGTTCTGAAACATTAGAGACTTTGCGTAACATTATGTTTCATGTAAAAATACTTAATTGGAGCAATACAAGAGCAGTTTCCAGAATTTAGTTGCTAAGTGTAATTGTGACGGTCAACTTATATAAACTATTTAACTAAAGACGGTAGACACTTTTGTGCTTAAAACAAAAATGCGTTTATCATATGTTTACGTGTTCAAATTATACAATCAGACTGGACATATCTATAAGCTTGGTCAATATGGCGACAGAAGCTGTGTTTGCCGTTCAATGATTAGTGCTCATCGCCTTAGCATAAATAGCTATGATGGCCGTCCAAATACGGGCCGCTTCATGCGAAAATGGGTCTTCTGCAAGATGCATGTACTCTATAAAGTCACGAAATGGTTCGCGGTCTCATAGGCGGACAGGATAGCTCCTGAACAAACTGCACAGATGCACAGACTAGCATGAAGCTACTCTGGCCGCTTTAGTATAAGACCCATTTTTCGAACTATGTCTGCGAATTGCATTCATACTTAAATAATTATAAAATTTAACGTTGTTGAGATAGTCTCTTTTAAACTTCACCATAACTTTTGTCGATAACCTCATTAAACCCTTTGCGACACTTAAGAACTGACTACGCAAACGGTCTCGAATCCGGCGTTTGTTGAAAAAAGGTATAACGAAAACCCTAATTTATTGTTTTTATTTGGTGTATTCCGCAGGCACTGAAGTTTATTTCGGACGAGAAGACCACCATGATTGCAAGGTCACGTGTGTACCGGAAGTTGGGAAAGCTCCGGAAGGCCGCCCAGGACGCAGACGTCGCTCTGAAGATAGATCCGCTGTATCACGAGGTAACCATGGCAACCGTGATCACAATGATTGTATTATTATTATAACAGTTTAGTTTATACTGTATTTCAAACTTTTCAAAAGTACAAGTAAATATGTTGAATTGTATTGTAATTGTATATATTATATGTACATTCTCTTGGATTGGGAAACAAAGGCGATGCGACGCATACATATTTCTTCTTCTCCGTTTAGATTTGAGCGTCGCTCTGTGAAAAAGGGGTTTAATGCAAATGCGTAAAGTGTCGTCCCAGATTAGCCTGTGCAGTCCGCACAGGCTTATCATGGAAGACACTTTCCGCTTTTATTGTATTTTGCGTTTAAAGGAAGTCTTTTCTTAGCGAAAATCCAGTTTAGGCGGAAATTGTCGTCCCTGATTAGCCTGTGCGGACTGCACAGGCTAATCTGGGACAACACTTTACGTACATGCATTAAACCCCCCTTTCATTGAGAGAGACTCATTTTGATACGATGTGTGTAGACGTTTGAGCTAATTAAGTAAACGATCAATAACGGGAAACATTTAATTAACAAAATGTGAGTTGGAAATGCTCTTTTTACAACACTGTGCTCAATACAGAGTTCAAAGACCAAACACAGTGATGGTCTGAAATTAACATTTCTTTACGAATTGATACTTTTTGAGTAAACATGCTAAGAATTTTAAGAATTTGACACCTACACACGATGGTCGTGAGTTTCAATATTCAATCGTTTCGACAATTGGCGCTTTCGGTGATCAGGGGATCATGGATTCGTATACATGACNAGGTATAACGAAAACCCTAATTTATTGTTTTTATTTGGTGTATTCCGCAGGCACTGAAGTTTATTTCGGACGAGAAGACCACCATGATTGCAAGGTCACGTGTGTACCGGAAGTTGGGAAAGCTCCGGAAGGCCGCCCAGGACGCAGACGTCGCTCTGAAGATAGATCCGCTGTATCACGAGGTAACCATGGCAACCGTGATCACAATGATTGTATTATAATTATACCAGTTTAGTTTATACTGTATTTCAAACTTTCCAAACGTATAAGTAAATATGTTGAAATGTATCGTAATTGTATATATTATATGTTCATTCTCTAGGATTGGGAAACAAAGGCGATGCGACGCATAAATATTACTTCTTCTCCGTTTAGATTTGAGCCTCGCTCTGTGAAAAGGGGTTTAATGCATGTGCGTAAAGTGTCGTCCCAGATTAGCCTGTGCAGTCCGCACAGGCTTATCATGGAAGACACTTTCCGCTGTTATTGTATTTTGCGTTTAAAGGAAGTCTCTTCCTAGCGAAAATCCAGTTTAGGCGGAAATTGTCGTCCCTGATTAGCCTCTGCGGACTGCACAGGCTAATCTGGGACAACACTTTATGCACATGCATTAAGCCCCCCTTTCATTGAGAGAAACTCATTTTAATACGATGTGTGTAGACGTTTGAGCTAATTAAGTAAACGATCAATAATGGGAAACATTAAATTAACAAAATGTGAGTTGGAAATGCTCTTTTTACAACACTGTGCTCAATATAGAGTTCAAAGACCAAACACAATGATGGTCTGAAATTAACATTTCTTTACGAATTAATACTTTTTGAGTAAACATACTAAGAATTTAAAGAATTTGACACCTACAAACGATAGTCGTGAGTTTCAATATTAAATCGTTTCGAAAATAGGCGCTTTCTCTGATCAGGGGGTCATGGATTCGTATACATGACAAGGCAATATGTTTTATTCAGCTTATATTATTTTGCTTTTATAAATATGTTATACTGTTTTACATATTATTCATCGCTCAGAAAAATATAGTGAACGGCATTTTTAAAAATACGAAAATCTAGGAACAAGTCCTTTTAAATTGTTAAACCATACGCCCAAAGTAAAACTATTTTTCTCTGTTAGTGCATTGGGAAACGACCTCTTTTTTTTCAAAATCTTATAATCATCAACATTATTAACCAATACTAACATTTTTAATTTAGATTTTTATTTATACATTTAAAACTTAAAGCACTTAACAATTACATATAAAATGATCAGGTGTTTCAAATATACGTGTGAAACCTGAAACCGTGCGCTTAGTGAAATTCGGATCGAAAATGCTACCCGTTGAACCCAAATGACAAATACGGGTAAATAATTGCCAAAACAATATAATTAATGGGGCGCGAGACATTATCAACCCATGGGTCTGAGGTGATATCATTTAACATTTCAACGTACCTTGGTTAACGTTACAGTGATTAATGGCGCTTTCCACCACATTGACCTGTGGTACACAGCGTTTCTAACAATTTGGTTTAGTTGGTCGACTTAATCATATAGAATTTCATTTTTTTTTTTATAATTTGCATATTGCAAATTGCATTGTTCCTTCCGACATTAAAATATTGTCTCGGTTGTATTTAAATGCATCGTTGTCATTACATCTTTATAATTTTACGAAAATTAATTATCAATAATTATTTATAATTATTAATTATTAAGTCTAATTATAAGTCGTACAGATTTAAATTCATCTAACATTGATTTCAATCGTCCTTACGCAAACCCAGTTATATTATGTGTGTGTGTGTGTGTATGTGTGTGTGTGCGTGCGTGCGTGCGTACGTGCGTGCGTTCGTGCGTGCGTGTGTGTGTGTGTGTGTTTTCCAGAACAAGATGAGACGACAACATAATTTAAACGACACAAATTAAAGAGAAAAAAAACATATAATATACATACAACGTTGCCTACCTTTTATATTACAGGGCCTCTTGCAGAAGGCCGAGCTTTTATTAGAACAAGGCGAATACGAGGCTGCCTTGAACTACTTCCAGAAAGGTGCCCGGATGAGGCCGGATAAGGATGATTTCCAAGACGGGATCGAGAAGACGAAGCACGCGATGTCGGAAACCCACAAGGGTAGAGTTTGAATTGATATAAGCCGCGCTCTGTGAAAAGGGGGTTTAATGCATTCTGCACAGGCTAATGAGGGACAACACTTTCCGCCTTAACTGGATTTTCGCTAAGAAGCGACTTCATTTAAACGAAAAATGCCTTAAAGGCGGAAAGTGTTGTCCCTGATTAACCTGTGCGGACAGCACAGGCTAATCTGAGACGACACTTTACGCACAAGGCTGTGTGTATGTGTATATTCTTAAATAAAATACGTAACAAACTTTAACGGATACCTTTCATTAGGAAGAAAATGAGTTGTACATTTTCTTTTTTTAAGATTATCGTTACATTTAAACGTTAAATATTCAACGTATCTATCAGCTGAATAATAATGACGCGACATGTGTCAGTTCCAGTTGCAAGGAAGCGAAAGAACACGATCAGCCCCGAAGAAATTTCTCTACAGAAGAAGGCAAGAATTGATTTGTTGTACATTATAAAGAAATAATTTCAATTTTGCAAACAATTACTTATAAGTTGTAGTACAATATGTATGTAAAAATACCGTTTAAAGCGTATGTGATATAAGACAATTTCGCAAAGAGCATGTTTATTTGACATAAAGCATTGATTCGTGTGATTGATTAATTTTTTAATTTTCATATTTTAATTATGCGTCAAAAGATAGTTTGTATTCAAAACATTTGTCCTACTCTATAAATTCTAGTCAAAGGACCGCACGGAAAAGGCTCGGAAGAACCGAGAGAATGCACAGGCGCAGCGAGCGAACTCGCACCTAAGCGACGACACGCAAGATGTCTCCATGGGTTCGAACGGCTCATCGCACCGCGACAACGTGTCCGTCATACAGGAAGAGGCGCCCCCGCACATCCGGGCGCCGTCCGCCCACGTAGTGCATCCACCGCCGAGTCACGTGCCGGCACCACCGTCACAGCCGCCACCCGCTCACAGCAGGGCTAAGCTCGGCCGCCAAATGACGCCTATGCCTGGGCGGATGAAGGTTGGTTTGGATGGACCCCAAAATCTACCAAAATCTTAGTTGGCCATTTCCGCTTAATAATTATAAACAGATTGCCATATTTCACATTCAGTGAAAAAAATGCATACATGTATTATTATGATAAGCTCTGCCCACCATGACGTTTACTGTCACGTAAATCTTTTTACTAGGCGTAACATAGATCTCTAGCAAATGTCTTTTCTTTTCCTTCCACTATAATAACATGAATAGCTTTTACTTTACCTTGATAATGTTTATTTATTTAGAGTATGCACATGTGTGTCGCGTTCTGAGAAAACTGGGCATAATGCTTGTGCGTAAACTGTCATCCCAGATTAGCCCGCACAGGCTTATCAGGGACGACAATTTCCGCTTTAATGGAATTTTTCGTTTAAATGAAGTCTCTTCTTAGCGAAAATCCAGTTTAGGCGAAAANAAATAAAGTGCAAGTAACGGCAACGTTTTAAAACAAATACCGATAAAATGGACTACTCAAAATCCATTTTCACGGTGCAGGCTCGGCCATCTGATGGGCGAATTCTGGAACCCCCACCGGAACTGGGCGGACCGGAAGTGCCGGCTGGACCGGAAGACGTAGACGAGGACATGATGAAGCAGATCCTGGGCTCGATGTACAAGGACCGGGACTATCTGGAGAAACTGCTCGGGGAGTCAGGTTGGAACCATAGAAATATCACAATCATCATAATGCTATCTTATAAATGAGCCTCGCTCTGTGAAAAGGGGTTTAATGCATGTGCGTAAAGTGTCGTCCCAGATTAGCCTGTGCAGTCCGCATATGCTAATCAGGGACGACACTTTCCGCTTTTATTGTATTTTTCGTTTAACGGAAGACTCTTCTTGACAAAAATCCAGTTTAGGCGGAAAGTATTGTCCCTGATTAGACTGTGTTGACTGCACAGGCTAATATGGGAGGACACTTAACGCACATGCATGTTCCCCTCTTTTCACAAAGCGCAGTTGAAGTCATTTTACGAAAAGTTTTTTAGCGGGAGCCAGTTACGTTCCCTCACTTCCACCCGGACATATGCCACCCTGATATTTTTCGCGTAGGCGAACATATTGATACCCGGACAAACGTCAGTCCGAACATTTGTCTTCAGCAGTCATTTGTTTCAACATGATAGTGCATGTTTTGCTAAACATCGTTCGTTATCATTCTGATTTAATTTGTGTAATGATTGATTTGTTGCTTGATTAAATACATGTCTTGGTACTCAACGAAAGTCATGTGCAAATATATTTAAATAAGTTAACATGTGCGTTGTAACAATACATTTTTGTATAAGAAAATGTACATACTGGTATACTCTGTTGTTCTCACAGACAACATCACATTACCCGGGACTTCCAACGTCGGCTCCACCGCAAAGAACGGCCTCAACTTCCTGTACGACCGAGTGCTAAACTGGGTCCGCAAGGGGAACCAACTTCCGGTGACCCAGCCGACGCCACTACCCAGGGAGACGCGAACCTCGGCGCGCCGGAAGTCGATGGCGCACGGGTCGTCGGGTGTGTATATTAATTCACTTTGGTGATTTTTTCAAAGAAAATGTGTCTAGCCTTTTATATGTTTCATTTTCTTCTTAATAAAATACACGAACAGGAAAAAGTTATCTCGGAAAAAAATTCATCTTAACGATGTAAACAACTAATCACCAAAGGAACACTCAAGTATTAATCATCTAACCACCATTGTGTTCGTAAATTAATTAAGCAAATGATCCGTCTATCAATCTTATCATGAATTTGTCGTTCGTTCTATCATGTTTATGTATAACTGATCGCCTTGATTTGATTGATAACTAAACAAGGCGAAAATTAAAACAAAAGCTTATCCGTCGTTACCCAATTTAGTAAATCAGCTTATAAATACATCGTTCTTCAAATAATCAATTTATTCATGCACATATCAGTCGAGAGCCTCATCGAAGAACAAGAGAAGGAGAACGAAGCCCGCCTCACGCGCAGGTCCAAGAAAAAGGGCCAGTCTAAGGCCCCGCACACGTGGTACAACTATCTGGAAACAAAAAAGCTCGAAGAGGCACAGGAACGCAAAAACGCGCGCAACGCATTCCTGCACGTCGTGGAAGGTGAGGGCGCTTGCGCATCACGTGGACGCGTGACGTCATTGTTTTTTGTGTTAATTTGTTTGTGATATAAAGACTAATTGCATTGAAACGTTTGGTAAGCTATCTTTAAACCGTCTGACACTACCTTTCTTGGACTAGATAGAACAAGAAACAATCATATCAACCAGAAGGCTTACCCCATGAGCCTAACGTTAAAGCTAATTACGTTAACGTTAAGCTATAAACATACACATCTAATAGTTCCGCTCAGTGCATCTGAATTGTTTTCCTGATGCATTTTTATTATGAGTTTAAAGTTCCAGGATTTATTGTGAAATTGGAATAAATCTTCCTGTCAAGAATACATTTAACAACTGCAATACCCAATCACATCACATTTCATTGCCAAAAAATTGAAACAGCTGAATATTGAGCATCGTATAATTATGTTTTGTATGTGAGATGATCTAAATCGTGTATTTAAAATTGAAATTTTTTACGCTTTAAAATGCCTAATATAAGTCAACTGTTGCGCAAGATATTAAAGGAAATAATGAAACAAACGCTTTTTATTCAGGTCGTAAGATCAAGCCGAAAGAACACTCCAACTTGGAGATGAAGAAGTCCACTCAATCACCGGTAACCAGCCGCCGGAAGGAGCCGGGCATGCGCAGAACGAAAGACCACGACAGCAAAGAGTCGCTTAACCAGTCGTTCCAGTTCAAGTCGTACCGGCCCGGAAGTGACCTGCGCAAGAGCAACGAAAGGTTAGTTAACTTAGCGCAGATTGGAATATTTCCGACCATACCTCTTATACAATCATTTCTACCTTGTTAACCGCGTGATTATGTTCTTTATTTGAATTTGGCCTTTGTGTTTTATTTTTGTGTATTGATTATTTGAGTAGAATAAAAACATGTATTCGAAACCCCTTACGTATGTTTTCAGTGGCGGTATTTAATAAGCACCTGTCTAGGTAACTTCCGGAAAAAGGTGTTTAATGTTTTGATATATAGTTGTACCATTTACTGGACATTCTAAGTGGGGGTAATTGAGAATCATCTTATNAAGCAGTACATGTTAAGGTTACTTCCGGAAGAAGGTGTTTAATGTTTTGATATATAATTGTACCATTTACTGGACATTCTTAGTGGGGTAATTGAGAATCATCTTATGAAGTAATAAGGTAACTTCTGCAATACATTTCTTTCCACTGCAATTACTATGTTCGTACCGATGCCGTTATAAAAAAAACGTCGTCCTTCGTGTTTTGATACAAAGTTGTAACGTGAATTTTATTGTGAACATCTCTACACACGTGCATTTTATTGTTAACACCAATACACAAATTTAACACCCAATATTTGCGAACGCCGACGTGTACTGAACGCGCCCTTGTCCCCGTTTATTGTAGCCAGAAAACCTCGCCAATGGAGACATCGGACGTTGAAGAAACTACGGAGCGGAAGACGCCGCCCTAGAAGATCCGGCAGTACGGCGAAAGTAAGGAGAAGTTGGAGCGTCGTCGGGCGGCCGTCACCAAGTACACTGTCAAGGAAATGGAGGAGATCGAGGCCTGTAAGTGTGGAAAGCTGGGCATGATGATGATGATGATTATAATGATAGTGATTATGATGATAATAATAATAATAATAATAATAATAATAATAATAATAATAATAATTATAATAATAATAATAATAATAATAATAATAATAATAATAAAATGACTCTTAACAATTATTTCTTCATTAACAGTGTACGCGGAATGCCCTGCCGGACAAGGCTGTCTACCTGGCGCACCTGTACAGTTTCCTTGGCAACGTGTGCATCAGCCGGAAGGAGTACGAGAAGGGACTCGAGATCGGCGAGAACTTGTGATAAATAACGGGCATTTTGGACATCGTAGATAACAAAAATATGACAACATTCCATAAGTTATATTTTGATATAAATTTTAAAGTCGTTTAAATGATGAATACATGTATTATAAATATTTTTGGTTAAATACCATATTTATTCTAAACTGGTTTTATTTGTTATGTGACAATTCTATCACGTTATTGTATAACATTTCTGTTTAATGTTTACAAAACGATTCTCACAATCCCACATAAAACAAATTTAAATGTAAATCTTCTTAATTTTCAGTAAAATCGACGAGGCGATTGCTCGAGCCCTGGGCAACCTTGGTCGGGTCTATGCGGTCCAGAAGCGACATCAGGAGGCCTTGGACGTGTACGTTACTCGAGAGATCTGTTATAATGTTCATTCGTTCGGTGCATGTGCGTAAAGTGTAGTCCCAGATAAGACTATGCAGTCCGCACAGACTAATCAGGGATGACACTTTCCGCTTTTTTGATATTTTTCGTTTAAAGAAAGTCTCGTCTTAGCAAAAATCCAGTTTAGGCGAAAAGTGTCGTCCCAGATTAGCCTTTGCGGACTGCACAGGCTAATCTGGGACGAAACTTTACGCACATGCATTCAACCCACTTTTCACGGAGCGAGGCACATTTATTTGTCAGCTAAACTAAGATATATTTATTTTAACCTAACACATAGAACCTCGCGGAAACTAAAAATACAAAGTTGCCATTTACTGTCTAATCTTTTAAATGGTTTTCAGATAATAATATTAACTTCTGTTTCCGTTGATTTCTGGTTATACTTTTTACGTGTTTCATTCGGGATTTGCACGTTTCATTTTATTATCAGGTTCCCACTCAGAACCAAAGTGAAAATGGCTTATGCAACTAGCATAAATCAAGAACAACCTGCGAGTAACTCGCAGTTTGTTCAGGTCTTATGCTTTTTGCTGCTCATCAGTACACTAGGACTAAATAAGCCTTTACAAGTTGAATGCAGTAAGAACGATCTTTATTTCAATTTGATTTTCTGAGAGACTACAATTGAGTCAAAATGATTATCTGAGTGGTAAATGGTTAAGGTGGTTTACTGATTGTATAGCATAATGTCTGAGTGGTAAATGGTAGGTGGTTTACTGATTGTATAGCATAATGTCGATGTAAAGTCATAACCGTTTTTCACCTACCCCCCAATTTCACCGACAGCTTCCTCCGGAAGACCCCGATGTGCACGCCGCGCATCGAGACGGCCTGGCTGTTTCCACGAGATCGGCAACTCCTTCCTGGCGCTCTTTTTTAATACTAATGTACCCATGTAAAAAATCTTCATACAGGCGTGTGATTTAAAAATATTGTTCGATGTACTTTTATATATGTCTGAAAAACAATAATCTAGAAGGTCTATACAGCAAACTACAAAATTGAGTGGTAATTTAAATTTAGATCGTTAGATCTCTTCTACGACGGACCACTTGATTTAAAATCTATATGCATATACGGTGTTTGATACACATATTTTACGCTATCATATACTACACGGTACTCATACCGTTTCCCAGCTGACGAAAAGGCCGAGGACGCCATCCGAGAGGCGCTCCACGACGTCCACGACCGCATCGTGGAGGAGATGCGCACCAATGGGCCGCTGAACTTCCCGGAGTCTCGCTCCGACAACTTCTTGATGCCTTTATCGCGCTCGAACACCACAGTTAACAACTATCAGCTGCAGGGGCTTTCCCGGTCGCGCGCCGAGATCACGAAAATGACGGCGAATCTTTGGCCGCTCTTCCGGACGGACTACGCTAAGACGCCGGCGGCGTTCTCGGAATACTCGAGCATCCTGATACCCGAGGACGACGGCNCTTTATGTACCGAAGAAATCCGAATGAACCGAACATAACGTAATGACAACCAAACATAATGTCAACTTAATCCAACATAATGTCTACTGAACCAAACATGATGTCAACTGAATCGAACATAATGTCAACTTAACTGAACATAATACCAACTTAACCGAAAATAATGTGAACTTAACCCAACGGACTGCAGAGGCTTATATGGGACGACATTTTACGCACATGCATTAAACACCATTTTCGCAGAGCGAGGCTCATTTATTTGTTATACAAACTAATATATACTTTTTTTAACATAACAAATAGAATCTCGCGGAAACCAAAAAATACAAATTTGCCATTGACTTTCTAATATTTTCAATGGTGTTCAGAGTATGTTTGTTTCCGTTGATTTCTGGTTATATTTGAAACCTGTTTCTTCGGGATGTGCACGTTTTCGTTAATTATAATGGTTTACAATGGCTTATTCAATATACAATAAACAGTCCATAAGTATGCATGTTCAAAACATAGTAACATATATAATGGCATGAAATGTGATCAGTATTGAATTTCATAAGTTGTTAAATAAAGTATCAAAACATGAAATGTCAAGGACAATTGGATTTCAACATTTAAAATATATTTAACAATCTTATAACGATAACATAAACACAACAAACATTAACCAGCATGTGAAGTTGCGCACCTCCATATTGTTTTCGACATAAGTGGAGTCTTCATACAAATCGGAATCTGCTGGTATCATTGCTATACGGACACATGTCTAGTTATTGTACATTCGACTACTATTGACTTTTATACGCGGCAAAACAAAACCACAAGAACATAAGACCACTTTAAAATTGCAGGCTTACTTTGATTAAATTATGGCAAACTTGTAACATTTTGAAGGTAATACATTTGAGTCGCGCTCTGTGAGAACGGGGCTTAATGCTTGTGCGTTTATTGTAGTCCATGATTAGCCTGTGTAGTCCGCACAGGCTAATCATGGACGACACTTTCCGCTTTTATGAAATTTTTCGTTTTGAAGGACGTCTCTTCTAAACAAAAATCCAGTCTTAGCGGAAAGTGCCGTCCCTAATTAGACTGTGCGTACTGCACGACTAATCTGGGACGACACGTTACGCAAATGCATTAAGACATTGTTCCAAGAGCAAACCGAATTCAGAATGATATTTCATTTTTCAGTAAAGTTAAAGCAGTACCACGCTGCCTTTAACACGTTCGAGAAAGCGTTGGATCAGGCTCGCATGCAAGGTGGGTATCGAGGCTTGATGTGCAGGTCACGTGACCAGTGTTCCCTTATTAAGTCTGTTTAAAATTACCGGATATTTAGTTTCGTATCACATGTAGCAATTCAGAGCCTCGGGCATTAAACAAAATTTCGATTTGTTTTTATACTATTGTACCAATGTAAAAAATCTGTATACAGGCGTTTGATTTAAAAATATTGTTCAATGTACTTTAACATATGTCTGAAAAACAATAATCTAGAAGGTCTATACTGCAAACTCCAAAATGTAGTGGTAGTTTAAATTTCAATCGTTAGGTTTAATTACGACGGAGCACTTTATTTAAAATGTATATGCATATGCGGTGGTTGATACTGCGATACACATAATTAACGCTACCATATACTACACGGTTCTCATATGCGGTGTTTGATACTGCAATACACATAATTAACGCAATCATATACTACACGGTACCTCTCGTTTCCGGGAGGCGCTCCAGGACGTCAACGACCCCATCATGGAGGAGATGCGCACCAAGGGGCCATTGAACTTCCCGGAGTCCCGCTCCGACAACTTCCTGACGCCCATTACGCGCTCGAACACCACAGTTACCGACTATCAGCTGCAGGGGCTTTCCTGGTCGCGCACCAAGATCGCAAAAATGACGGCGGAACTTGGGCCGCGCTTCCGGGCGGACTACGCTAAGACGCCGGCGGCGTTCTCGGAATACTCGAGTATACTGATACCCGAGGACGAAGGCGACGTGTCGCTCACCGACACCGTCAATGACCACATGGACTTGAACCTTGAGCGGATGCGGACGGAATCGACGATGCTGGGGCTGCGTTGGGCATGCGGCACAATATCCGGTCGGCGACTTTTTTGTCCGTGAAACGACATTAGATTGATATTGACATTTAGTAGTTTCTTAGTTAATCGTCACGAATCAATGTTCCTATTTAAGTAAGTCCATATTTTCCTATTTTTCGACCAGCGTCTGGAGAGATAACGTTTGTTTAACAAATTGAACAACTTTTCTAGTAATTTCGATGCGATAGCAAATAGGAACATTGATGACGTAACATATGTGACGCTCCATTCTAAATGTATGAAAGCGCGCCTTAAAGTGAGTGTTCATGACAATTTATTTTCGTCAGTAAGTAATGAACGCTATTAAACTAAGGCGCAGCTAGAAGCATACATAGTATTAACTATTGCAACGTTTCAAGGTAATTCCTTACGATTTCGATTTCAGTTCTTATGTAAGGAATACCCAGCTATGACGTTCACTAAATCCTTGAACCCAGCAGGGTCGCTTTTCTTCAAGTGATATTATTTCGGTGCATATATCTCGCACGTTAACTCATCGCTAGTGATTTAGATTACAACATGTATTGATATTGCCACATTTCAAACATCAGGACCGGTATTCATACAAACCATTCTAAGACTTAAGAATAAGAATAAAGAATTTTCTTAAAATTGTAATTTTCAAGACTTGCTTTAATTTTGAATATGGGCCGTAGTCTATAGTTTCCGGTCAAAGCGCCTGCNTATAGCATAATGTCTGAGTGGTAAATGGTTAAGGTGGTTTACTGATTGTAGAGCATAATGTCTGAGTGGTAAATGGTTAAGGTGGTTTACTGATTGTATAGAAAAAATAATGTCGATGTTAAGTCATAACCGTTTTTCACCTACCCCCCAATTTCACCGACAGCTTCCTCCGGAAGACCCCGATGTGCACGCCGCGCATCGAGACGGCCTGGCTGTTTCCACGAGATCGGCAACTGCTTCCTGGCGCTCTTTTTTAATACTAATGTACCCATGTAAAAAATCTTCATACAGACGTGTGATTAAAAAATATTGTTCGGTGTATTTTCATATATGTCTGAAAAACAATAATCTAGAAGGTCTATACAGCAAACTACAAAATTTAGTGGTAATTTAAATTTAGATCGTTAGATCTCTTCTACGACGGAGCAATTGATTTAAAATCTATATGCATATACGGAATTTCTTGAAAATAAAATGCAAATAAAAAATTCAGAATGATTGTTTAGTGACCAGTTTCGTTTTTTCCGCGAAGAGAAGCGATTTTCTGATGAAGGGGAATAAATTCGTGCACCAATCGGAGTTTCTTCACTTGTTTAAACAAAGGGAGTCAACTTCGCATGTATTCATAGGTATGCCCCTTGTTAATTTCATGTATTACATGCCTGCCAAATTTCCACTGATATTTATCTGTTATTTTATGTCATTTGATATTATTACTTTTCTTCAACATTTGATAATTGTATAATAGTTAAAACTGTCTGTGATATTTTTGTTGGTTGTGTTTTGTGGCGTCCCCGAAAGTTTTTTTTAGATCGATACCACATTTTTAGGATTATTTTTGATGTTTCCGGCATTTATCGAATTACAAAGCAGAGTAAGTGAATAATTAAATTGTTTTAAATGGTATTCTAAAATTCAAAGCATGTTTCTTAAAACAAACACACATCAATATTTGGTTACAGGTATTAATTTGTGTTTAGATTAATTGTTTGTTAAATACTTTGTGTTGTTTTCTAGTCAAGACCAAATTCCATTTTGTAACTACATGTATGTTTTTAATTTGTCTCGTTCTATACTTTTGTATGTCTATGTATATTTATCTTGCCCATTTTCGTTGTTAATGTGGAATATTTCATGTTTTGTCTGCTAATAAACATAAACTGTTTTTCTTGTAAATAAAATGATTGATATTCAAACTTACTTTATTTACCTTTAAAAAAAATGTTATTGGAAACTCCAAAAAGAAATTGTACATTTGATACAAACCAGCGACACAGAATTCATGACTTACAAGCTGGGAATCTGGATACTTCGATAACGTATGGCACTAGGATAACAGAGAAAAACAAAAGCCGAGCGCGAAAGGTAAGTTCCTCCTTTTGTTGATGTATATCCTTGATAATAGTTTTTGAGACACGTTACATGATGGAGTTGATAAATAGTATATCCTTTTGTATTGTGAAGAAATAATGTCAAGAAAGAATTGTAGATTTTTGCCACAAATTGAGAAATTCCATAGGAAAACAACATAAAAGGGATGATCACTACACATTATAATAAAATAAAATAATTATATATTTTTCAATAAAGTGTTTGGTATTTCAACTTGTGGAGAAATTACCGTGCTTCAAATACTGAAATTTCGATGGTACACAATGAAATATGAACACAGATAGATCATGTTTAAAAAGGTGCTATGAATGATGTTTTAGACACTTTAATTCCGATAAAGGACACGTCGGATAACGGAGATTCTCAACAAATTGGGCACGCTGATATCCAAGTTATATCTTCTACTTGAAATACGTTAATTTTTATTTCGACTATTCTTACCAAGGTGTTTGCTAATCCAGCATGTTGAGTAACTTCTGCTGAAAATACTGATTTTTTTTTATTATAGTATTCAATGAAATATGAAAGAAGATAAAGCATGTTTTAATAGTTGGTGTGCATGATGTTGTAGATTCTTTGATTCCCGATAACGGACACGTCGGATAACGGAGACGTTAAACAAATTTGGCACTCTGATATGTTGTAGACTGGTGAGAGTACCGTTGTAGTACCAAGGAAACCGACATCGAAAGGAATGTATATAAGCTTCAACGTTACAATCGATATAACCAATATTGCTGCACTTTATTTGTGCAGACAATCTGCACAATGTGCATATTTGACCTTTTTCTCATATGTACAATCTAAAACTTAAACTAGGGTACATGCCTTTCACCCAACATGCCATTTCCACCTGCTTTACAATTATAGTTATTTGTGTCGTGTTCTTAGAAAACTNCATAGTGTGCATATTTGTGTCGTATAGGCGTATCTGGGACGACACTTTACGCACATGCATTATGCCCAGTTTTCTCAGAAAACGACACATTTTTATCTATTATGCCCAAGTTTGTTTTAAATTTTCGAATGAATGATGGAGTTACACTCCGAACAAGCTGCACTCTTAATTTTACATTTGATCTTTAAGTGTTACCTTGAAATTTGATCTATAGAAACGGGTAGTTCACGTGATAACCCGTCCCTACAGTGTGGAGATTTAAGGCAAGGTATTTGTTAATTGCAAAAATAGTGACGATGTAACTGTCCGGATCCCAGATGTGCACAAAACATCTTTAAATGTGTGACAATGTCCTTTGGACCAGGGAAAAATGTCTTACACGCTACGCCGTCTCCACATGGAGTGTATATGGCAAAATATATAAAGAATTTGATGAAGGATAAACTTATGGACAAGTGGTAGTATATCCAGATTAGACGCGTCAATTTTGGCAAGCAATTATAAAATATCCCGATTAATGGTACAGTTACATTCCGAACAAGATATATTATGACTTAATGTGTCGTGTTCTTTGAAAACTGGGCAAAATGCATGTGCGTAAAATGTCCTCCCAAAACTGAAAACTGAAAAAACTGGGAATAATGTTTGTAAGTAAATTGTCATCCCAGATTAGCCTGTGCAGTTCGCACAGGCTAATCAGGGACGACACTTTCCGCCTAAACTGGATTTTCTTCAAATTGATACTGAACATCTCTTATGACAATACGGTCAATCTCAACTATGCATGGCCCAATCACCAACCCTGGGGCACCCCGCCCACATAGAGCACGCCCACCCAAAATTTTGTTTAAACATAACTTCTTCATTTCTTCACCAATTGACTTCAAACTAATACTCAACATCTCTTATGAAAACACGGTCTATCTCGACCATCCATGTCCACATTACCCACCCCAGGGCCCCGCCAACATAGGCCGCACCCACCCAAAATTACTTTTACTATAACTGCTTCGTTTCTACACCGATTCACTTCTAATATTGATACTGAACTTCTCGTATGACAATACGTGCGGCGTAGGGATACGCGTCGGCATCTGCCGCGCCATTTCTAGTTCAATATGTATATAGTTGTGTAAATTAAATGAAACAAAATAAGGGCAGAGAAGAACAACGATTTATTTTGAAAGAAGAAACATACTTATTTTATAGTCAGTAAGGATAAACTATTACATTTCATTCATAATGGTATATATGGTATAATTTTGACACAAATACGGTCAAGAAACAAAGTTATTAAATAATTCACTTAATATCAATGACTCGAAGTACAGAAAACTATGAATTTCAATAATTCGTATTTATAATAGAAGTTTGTATAGTTAATGCTTCCTTTACATATGTACATACATTCATAATTTCAAATGTACATGTTGATGTCATTAAGTTATGAAACTTAACACATCAATGCGTTTAATGTATTAGTAAACGGTAGCATGGACAAACGCAAATGAAATGGAATGCGTCCTCTATGTCCCATTGATTACAACAAATACAATAACTGTTTACACAAACAACGAAAAGTTAAAAAATAATACAATAATTTGAAAATTAACTACAAAATACATTCATGAAAAGAAAGTCAACATATATACGTTATAAAATATAGAATGTAACATAATACATGAAGCACTTGTATTGTAAAAGAAAGTCCGATCAGACGTTCCAAACAGTTTTTAGAGAAGCGGAAAAAAGAAACAAAGTCCGCACAGGCTAATCAGGGACGACAATTTCCACTTTTATGGAATTTGTCGTTTAAATGATGTCTCTTCTTAGCGAAAATCCATTTAAGGCAGAAAATGTCGTCCCGGATTAGCCTGTGCGGACTGCACAGGCTAATCTGGGAGGACACTTTACGCACATGCATTATGCCCAGTTTTCTCAGAACACGACTCTACTCTCTCTTGCGTACTCCATGACAAGAACCCTTTCAAAACAGAACGAATGCATTCAGTGTAGATTCAAGCTGATTACTATGGTAAAAAGAATAACACAATAACGAACAGATCATATCAAAAGAATTCAAAATTATCATCTCTTGGTAAAAGCAACTTATATTATTATATTGATTAAAACCCATTTATGCTTAGTGGACTCTCCCATCCTTCTAAATTGGATCAATTTGTTTCCAAAATAAGGGATGTCTAGTATATTTATTTCTATATTTAGAATATTTATTACAGAAATTCCTTTAAGCAAACACCGCAGACCCTGATGAGACGCCGCATCATGCGGCGTCTCATCTGGGTATACGCTGTTTTCCAATACCTTTTTTCTAGACGGTTGGCATAAATGGGTTAATTAATATTTTATAGGCTATATTCTTGCCACATTTATTTAGTTGTAATCAAATTATATTTTATTTAAAAGAGTTGCATGCCTGAAATGTGCACATTTGAGTAAATGTGTTGTTCCCTTCATTGTTATATTTCAGAATATACACAGGCGTAAAAAAACACAAGTAGTGAATGTTTGCGTTAAAACAATCAGAACAATTAGAAAAAGAAGGTCATTATAACTTGTATCAAAGAGTGGATGATATAAGATAAGAAATGCAATAACAACATTAGAGAATGAGTGTGCCATATGCTGTATGTTATATTACCAATGGTTTATGCATGCAAATGTAACTGGTGTCTATGTGAATGTAAAACATGGTAACATAAATGAGAAGAAAAAAAACATTAGAGAAGGAATATTAAATAAACAACAATATAGTTAATTGAATTCCAGCAACAACGCACACACACAATAAGCAATAACTTAAAATGAGTTTTTGAACATAATTTATACAGAGTACCAAATTTTCATATTCGCACATTTTTTTACATCTTTATAAAACGAAAAATTGGGAGACGTGTATTGCCGATTGAGAACTGGTGTCTATGTAAATGTACAACATGGTAACATAAATGAGAAGAAAAAAAAACATTAGAGAAGGAATATTTAATAAACAACAATATAGTAAATTGAATTCCAGCGACAACACACACACACACTAAGCAATAACTAAAAATGAGTGTTTGAACATAATGTTAAATAGAGTATCAAATTTCCATATGCGCACATTTCTTTAAAAATCTTTATAATTCGAAAAATGGGGAAAAGTGTATTGCCGATTGAGAAGAAAAATACGCAAAATGGGAAAAACTAGTCAAGGCACGCTTGCTTCGTATGTTTGCTGGAATTAAATTACAAATTTATATAAGCAATTTACTACAAAAAAGTAAGCAAATGCGTTGAACTTTCTAAAGAATAACTCTCTATTTGAATATTTTCAAAGTAAGGAGAGAACTTGATAATAAACAAAGAACAAATAATTAAAGTGTACACAAATGATTAAAACGAATATGAATTTAAGTCCGAAAACAAACAAATAATAAATAATAACAGTTGACAGTGTTCAGTTTTATGATCCGCACATGCATGTGAATATTTAAGTCGTTCAAATCAATGAATGTAAACCCCACTTAGGGCCCATTTACATTATTATGAACAGTCAGGCAGCCCTAAAGTGTAAATACAATTTTGGGCTGCCGTGCTGGTCAATACTTTGTCATAGGGCCCTCAGTGGGGCTTTCTATTCCTTAATAAAAGGATATGTACACAAAAAATAACACATACACTAAACAAAGTCATATTTACAGTTGTTTCTAATGTAATATAATACTATAATTATTACTTATATCACTAAGTTATATTAAAATGAGGAATTACATAATTATTAGATCTACTACTAAATATTAAATGTTAGTAAAAGCAAAACATTTTTCATGAAACATAAACAAAATTAAATACTTGAATTGCTTAAGTGTTAAATTATATAATAAAACACGTGAACATGATNACTGACTGACTGACTGACTGACTGACTGACTGACTGACTGACTGACTGATTGACTGACTGACTGACTGACTGTGGTATTAGTTCCAAATAAGCTAGTTACGTATGTATATTGATTTCTTTATTTATTAATATATAATATATATTCCAAAATGGCTTACAATACAAACAAACAAAACACAATTTCTTTAACTTAAATGAAACATATTTTTTTGAAATATATAAAGTTCAATGTATATGAACTATGAACCTTTTTATATTGTTTTTGTTAAATATTATTAAATATATTTAAAATAGCAGCCTTAGGTGAATATTACTTTCATGCTTTTCGGCAAAGATCCCAAACAGGTTCATAGAAAGTAAGAACTATGTCATTTGTATTCTTGTTTAACGTCGATTACGTAATTTCAAAACATGAGTGGTATTGCGACAAATACAATTAAAAGTAAATAAAGTTTAAACAGTTACATACCTGTGACATCAAGCAGAATTGCTAGTTCGGCGATACGGTCAACAAGTAACATACATGTACTTTACATTAGTAATGCTGTAATAATTATATACCGGAGGTGCTTTGTTTAATTTGCAGTACATTAAGTCTGGTATCAATTAATTTGAGTTTTATGCCACTTAAAAATCACAATTATATTAGTCTGGTATGAATTAATTTGAGTTTTATGCCACTTAAAAATCACAATTATATTAATTTCAGACAATGTTGATATGTTTAATTTGCCTTACAAATGATGAATCAATTTATCGTTCTGATTGATCAAGGTTATTTTCACTGACGAGAATATGTGGGGTGTTATATGATCGCATTATTCATGGTTAAGACATTTATTATGATGAAGTTAATCTTTAAAATGTATGGTATTCAAAAAAGTTCACATGCTAGTTAATATGTTTGTAAAATGTTAACCCTCTAGCAGCGATACATTTAATAGTTATACAATTTTATTTATGCGCCACACACAAATCCGACAGAGGGACGAAAGGAGGGACGGAAATAATAGAGGACGGAAGTACGGACGGACGAACAAGGGCAACTCGATATGACCCTTTACCACCTCTGAAAGTGGTTGTATAATGATATAAGAATCCTGCCAGTGTTCACTGGATTCTGCTAAACTACCTTTTTTCTTTGTTTCAGATGCGTTACAATCAAGCGCCAACACGAGTTGCGGTCAACTTGAAGTTAAAACCCCTGACCTTCTGTTTTATGGAAGAAATGTTACAATAACATTCAAGCCTGCTGGCGACACGAATGATTCTATTGAATTAATAAATTCTGTCAACCGAGATTTAGCATATAATCATCACCATCATGATAATGAAAGCAACGTCTTTACATTTATACTGCTCCACAACAAAACAGCTGAACGTTACCGAGATTATTTTGTTACATATGGCATGTGTACTTCTGGTGTAATCCGTTTGGAATTGCAAGGTTTGTAAAATTCTGATTTATTAAATATTTAAATCATTTTATAGTTATCAGACTAGAAATGTAATCGAAGCCTTATATAACGTTACATTTGGATTATTTTTAATGAAACTCAGCAGTGGCCAAATACTAGTTATACACGATGGAACTATCACGTTATTAGTGTACACAAGTATATAGATTGTATGAAAATCTCCGAACGATTCCTTTTATACTTTATTGTCAGCAACTAGTGCCTGTAATGTAACGACACTTCATAATGGTGGAAATTAGCATACTACCAAGACATCCGGCTGAATACATTTAATTAGTCTTAGAAATATCGGACTTTTTAAACTTCTGAGTATAATACATTAAATTCATAATTATTGCATGGCATAGAGTGCACAATTCTTGAATTGCATTTCCGGGTTAATTATCAGCAAGCAGTGGCTAAACAACAAAGAATGATCATAATAAAGCGGAAGTTTGCATATAACTATTGTATTTTTGCTTTTTGTTTCAATGATTTTCCCTGAATTATACATTTAGTATTTTTAAGTAAGTATACAATATGTTATTATTGCTAAACTTATTTCGATGCCAACCACCTGTGTATTGTTAAAAGAAAAATATAATATTACATAATTCAAAACTATAATATAATATAATAACGTAATTAAGTTCAAACAACGATTTTGAAAGAAGAAACATAATAATTTTATTGTCAGTAAGGATAAACTATTATTATTCATAATGGTATATATGGTATAATTTTGACAAAAATACGAACAAGAAACAACGTTATAAAATAATTCACTTAATATCAATGACTCGAAGTACAGAAAACTATGAATTTCAATAATTAGTATTTATAATAGAAGTTTGTATAGTTAATAAGTTTAATGTATTAGTTAACGGTAGCATGGACAAACGCAAATGAAATGGAATTCGTCCTCTATGTCCCATTGATTACAACAAATAAAATAACGGTTATTACACAAACGACGAAAAGAAATAATAATAAAATACATGCATGAAAAGAAAGTTAACATATATACGTTATAAAATATAGAATGTAACATAATACATAAAGCACTTGTATTGTAAAAGAAAGTCCGATCAGAGGATCCAAACAGTTTTTAGAGTAGCGGAAAAAAGAAACAAAGAGGAATAAAAAGAGAAAAGTAAGAGTGCTATAGTCCTAACACATTCCGCTAGAAGTTTTCGTTCAATGTGTCGTGTTCTGAGTAAAGTGGGCATAATTCTTGTGCGTAAATGGTCATCCCAGATTAGCCTGTGCAGTCCGCACAGGCATATCAGGGACGACAATTTCCACTTTTATGGAATTTTTCGTTTAAATGATGTCTCTTCTTAGCGAAATCCATTTTAGGAGGAAAGTGTCGTCCCGGATTAGCCTGTGCGGACTGCACAGGCTAATCTGGGACGACACTTTACGCACATGCATTATGCCCAGTTTTCTCAGAACACGACTCTACTCTCTCTTGCGTACTCCATGACAAGACCCTTTTCAAAACAGAACGAATGCATTCAGCGTAGATTCAAGCTGATTACTATGGTAAAAAGAATAACACAATAACGAACAGATCATATCAAAAGAATTCAAAATTATCACCTCTTGGTAAAAGAAGCTTATATTATTATTTTGATTAAAACCCATTTATGCCTAGTGGACTCTCCCATCCTTCTAAATTGGATGAATTTATTTCCAAAAGTAGGGATGTCTAGTACATTTATTTCTATATTTAGAATATTCATTACAGAAATTCCTTTAAGCAAACAGCGCAGACCCTTATGAGACGCCGCATCATGCGCCTGGGTCTACGCTGTTTGCCAAGGCCTTTATCTAGACGCTTGGCATAAATGGGTTAATTAATATTTTAAAGGCTATATTCTTTCCACATTTATTTAGTTGTAATCAAATTATATTTTACTTAAGAGAGTTGCATGCCTGCAATGTGCACATTTGAGTAAATGTGTTGTTCCCTTCATTGTTGTCATATTTCAGAATATACACAGGCATAAAAAAAACACAAGTAGAGAATGTTTGCGTTAAAACAATCAGAACAATTAGAAAAAGTAGGTAATTATAACATATATCAAAGAATGGAGGATATAAGATAAGAAATGCAATAACAACATTAGAGAATGAGTGTTCCATATGTTGTATGTTATATTACCAATGGTTTATGCATGCACATGTAAAATACGCAAAATGTGAAAAACTAGTCAAGGCACGCTTGCTTCGTATGTTTGCTGGAATTAAATTAAAAAAAATAAAATAAGCAATTAACTACAAAAAAGTAAGCAAATGGGTTAAACCTTCTAACAAAATAACTATCTATTTGAATATTTTCAAAGTAAAGAGAGAACTTGATAATAAACAAAGAACAAATAAATAAAGTTTACACTTAAATGATTAAAACAAATATGAATTTAAATCCGAAAACAAACAAATAATAAAGAATAACAGTTGACATTGTACAGTTTTATGATCCGCACATTAATGTGAATATTTAAGTCGTTCAATTCAATGCATGTAAACCCCACTTAGGGCCCATTTGCATTATAGGGAACAGTCAGGCAGCCCCAAAGGGTAAATACAATTTGGGGCTGCCGTGCTGGTCAATACTTTGTCATTGGGCCCTCAGTTGGGTTTTCTATTTCTTAATAAAAGGATATTTAAACAAAAAAATAACACATACACTAAACAAAGTCATACTTACAGTTGTTACTAATGTAATATAATACTATAATTATTACTTATATAACTAAGTTATATTACAATGAGGAATTACACAATTATTAGATCTACTACTAAATATTAAATGTAAGTAAAAGCAAAACATTTTTCATGAAACATAAGCAAAATTAAACAGTTGAGTTGCTTAAGTGTTATATTATATAATAAAACACGTGAACATGATAAAATAATTGAGGTAAACAATTGTATTGAATATCATTGCAGTTAACCATTGTTGTATTTAGTTGGTGTCATTGTTTAATCACATGCTTCGGTTCGTTTGCTTTTAAACACAAACATTAAAAATATTATTGTACCTCAAACATAAGTATTAGTTTATTGTTATTATAGTCTCATCCAATAATTACAATTTTCACAATTTTGCATATATAAAACAATAAGATAAAACATTGGCAATTCATAAAATGAGTTAAAAGAGACTTAATGTACTTTACATGACAATCAATATACACGTTAAAAGCTATATTGCCATCACCAATCTTACCCATTGTCATACAAATTTGTTGCCGTATACTATCCAACATTGTGAATTGTGACATTATTGCACAAACAGTTTACCAACCAGAAAGAACATTTAACCATCATGGCATACCATGATACGATGATTAGTGGTGATACTATATACTTCTAACCTATTATAAACTTACAAACAGTTATCAGAATGTACACAATTGCTCTATATCAGATTGAAGGGAAGTAACTCTTCAAACCCTATCGTTAAATATCTACTTTTAAGCCCAAAAGAGTCATCTTTCCTTCATGAAAATTCAAATGCGCTAAGATGCAAGTTTAGTGCATTATTGTATTACATATCAACATATTGTCTGTACAATCAAACCAACTAACCATGTGGTCAATATTGAATTTCATATGTTGTTAAATAAAGTATCAATACATGGCAAGGTCTAGTACAATTGGATTACAGCATTTTGAACTTATTTAACAATGTTATAAAGATAACATAAACAACAACAAAGACGAATCTATAAGAGAGCGAGAAGCCCAGTTTGAGTTATACATTATACGCAATTAATCATAATAAAATGTATACAGGTTTCTTTGACTTATGCTTTATGTACAAACGTGGCCAAGTTTATGTTGGTACTTGTATTATCAGATTGCATTAATTCAGTTAACTTTATCATGTTTGGTCCTTTCCAGTGATATTTATTTATATACATTTTTTTTAATAGCATAATATAAGAAGCATTCTAATAAATAATGATATTCATCCTCAAGAACGTTGCAATGTTGACATTTTCTCTTCTGAAAAGGTATAAATTTAGATTTATGCCATCTGCCTGATTCAATTTCTAATATTCGAGATGAAACCCTTTATCTACAAAGATCAATTCTAAACTTATTTATACTGACATGTTATAAGTAAGGTTGCAATTCAAATTTACAAAACTGACTGTATCTTATTGCTCTTAAAAAATTATTATGTTCTGACATCCAATTTTGAATAAATGCGGTAGAAGCTTAGGAAAACGTAACAACTTAACAAGATCACTGTCACAAAATGGAAAACGCAGTTGTGTTTTTGTAAAACGGAAATATGTACATGTATACCAAGATGAACAGCTTTTGTGTCTAGTGGGTTTTATATATACCCGCGAGACATTGATTTATAGTCACATTGGAAGTCATAAAGTAATGTTTATTGGAATAAAGGGGGTGTACACTATGATTACGCTATAATCTGCCAAATTCCTCAGTACCGTCATGGCAGCAATGTAATGTCCTCGGGAACGACTTCATAATGAACGCTGCCATGACTTTCTGCAAATGGGAGAACAATCTGTTGCACTTGTCTATGCGTTTTGAGTTTTGCAACATATAATACATGTTTTATCTCTTTTGTTTGTTTAACAACATTGTAAATGCAGTGGGATTTTTTCACGTTTTTCTAATCAAACGCAGTTCATACTGCGCAGTAAATATATGTGTAATGTAATAAATCCGTGTGCATCATTGTTTATAAATTATGTTCTTGTTAATGGAATGAAATCATGTACTCACCCGGCGGAACATTCGATGGCTGTACATCGTTACTAAACACGAAACATCGTAAATATGAATATATTGTTGAACATAATACTGTTATAAAGAACGATAATTTACATATAATTTCAACATTTTATATTCAGACATAGTTTTATTATTGTATTGTCAAAATGTTAATACAAAATTATGTTTGAGACACGTTTGTACTTACTGTTGGCCGGTATTCAGAGTTCTGTTTTCTGTTTTTGATATAAAAACATGTGCGTTACAAAAATATGATATGGCAATAAGACAATGTTGAAAATAAAAAAAAAAGTTAAATAAACAAATTTGCTTAAAAAAAAGAAAATATATGTTAAAATAAGATAATGTGTTTTATTATATACCTAAATTCCTCCTAAATATCAGAGTATTTCAACTATAAAATACTAGCTACTGGATTACAATGCCATATTACACTGTGATATCCGTTATCGTATTCAACGTCTGGAAATAGAAGACTAGCTTTATATGTTATTTATCGTAAATCTGTAACTTTCCGAGTGTTACCATTCCAACAATAATACAGCATCAAACAAATTTATGTAATATTCCATATTACAGCATGCTGATACGAACATAGGTTTTGTTCTTAATCTAGGCGATAAACATTTAAGAAGTATAATATTAAATATATAACTTTTAAGTTGTATTATATTGTTTTATTGTGTTATTTATTATGGGCCGATGGCCTTGATTTATTCAATAATCTGTTCTGTTGTTGATCTACCGACGAATAATTAAGACATGTTTGCGTTAAGGGTATCACGTTTAAACGGTCGCGTTTCGTGTTTTGCTCATACACGTTTACGAAAACAGTAAACGTTTAAACGACAGTCAATATCAATATAATACATATTGGGGTGCAAATGACGTAGCCGACTAGCCGTACGAAGTATACCGATGACGAAAAGCGAAAACCGGGTACTAGCGGTAAATCCGGGCTCTACCGAATTTCGGCAGTAATTTATTTCTGATTGGTTAGCGGATGGCACGGACATGAACGGAAACTAACGGAAAATCTTCACTACTTTCCGAAAATCTTACAACTTGGCAACGAAACAGTGCATATGCCGCCATCTTGAAATATTTTAAGTGATTGATTAGCAAAGTAAAGCACTGCGGTAGCATGTTGAAGGGCAATATTTTAACCAAATTGTATATTGATAACGTTTTTGCTAGTTAACTGGTTTTTCATTTTCTGCAGTCAAACGATATGCATATTGTATTTCATGTGCAAAATACGTAAATTTGTTTGGTTGTGTCGTTTTCGGATACAGTATTTTCGTCGATGTTACATTATTTTCGACGTTCTTTAAATTGGTTTTTTGACGATTACACATGGTGATACGGATGGTCTGGTTTATAACAGTTTATGGTTTTAATATGACGTCATTGCGCGAATGGGATATGCACTAAATATATCTTCCGGAAATAATCATACAATTTTCAGTTTGGAAATGCGATTGTACTGATGCTTTTGAAACGGAAATAGGGATACCGTTTACACGGTAACGTTTCGTTTATTTCATTTCGTTTAAACGTTTAGGAAAATCTGTAAATGTGATACCCTTAGTTTGCGTACTTTTTCTCCGTCTTCGACACACACAAGCGGTGATGACGCCTACTAAAAGAAGACAGGATCCCAACGTCGTTGTGACCCATATAACTGTTGACGATTGGTTTGCATCGTCCTTGGTCATGACTTGAACGAAACACCGTAATGGATGTGTTAGTGTCAAATACCATCTGAACATATATCACGATGGGATGAATGACAACACATTTAATTCTTCTTGTATTTGGAAAATATCGATTCTACAGAGAGTGTTACAATCAACCTGGTTGATTGTGGAATACTAAAAACACTCGTGACAATCTGTTTTGGTGACTTTAAACAAGAAGTCGGTTTTCCTATTTTCATACAATATATTTATATACAAATTTAAGACGGACAGCTTAACAAATAAATGCACTTAATTTAAAAACTCATTTCACGTAAATGGTTCAGAATTTACTGTCCGTGATGCGTCAAGCATGTCAAATGGTTAAAATTGCCCCAACTATTTCTGGGGAGCATTTTGAAGCCGCTTTCTCAGTCCGTCCTGACGCCTGCCCATACATTTTCGTAAGAACAAATGATTGGAATCCAACCACATTAAATTATGTAGAGGCATATTTACATTGTGTTATAGGAAAACATTAACATAATATATTTCTTCACAAAAGAACAACGTCGCATTTTATGTTGCGTCTGTTCTAAAATACAAATAAATTCAAGCATATTATTGATACACCACTATGTTACGATTTTCCGAGCACAACTTACCTGTACTTGACTGAGTGATTTCAGCTGATGCAGTAAGACCTTGTTTGGTTGTTAGGTGACTTATTACACTCGTGACTTTAGGTTTTGGAGACGGTGACGGAGTAATCGATATACCTACACGTTAAACATATTCATATTTATATAGTAACACAATTAGAGGATGAAATATATCCACAAAATGACTTGTTTAATCAACTGTTGAAAAGCAAATGACTCAGTATAAAAATTGTCGTTTGTATGTATTTCTATAAAATAATTGTTCTATTATTCGAATGATGTTTTATTAAACTGATATATACAAAATACATACCATTCTCAAAATTCAATATGTTTTTTCAGATCATTGAAAGCACAAATAGTGCAGACAAACAAACACGTATAAAAATAAATCAACTAAATATAATTTGCTGATTCCAAATGCCATCTATATCTTAAATTAAACAATAAAAAAAACTAGAATCAAATTTCATGTAAAATAGTTTTCAGTATTTTAATAGATCATGTGCGATGTGGATAAAATTAGTTGTCCTGAGGGTTTAGTGCTGCGTTTCTTTGGAGCTTTTGCACGAGACAGACATCGAGGACAACCGTTACAAAAACAAAATCCTGTAAACTTCAGTCATTGTTCACGAAATGAAATGACCTTTTTTAGCTTTAAAGGACCATTATTCCTAAAAAATCAACGCAAATTTCGTACAATATTTCGTAAAAAAAAGTTACCCAATAAAAAATCAATGTTCTTTATAGCAATAGCTAATATAGTTTTGCTCTTGTATATTATTTCCAATGTTCACATTTTTTTTCTTCATAACATTAGGAACATTTCATCGGCAGTAAGACGATCAGTGGTAGAAGAAGTAAACGTTAAGAATGAAAGAAAATAATATCAGTACAGTCATACAAGTGTGCAATTTTAATGATAGTTTCTTTGTTGATCAATGCATGTTCCTTTATGAAAGCTTTTTCAATAAATAGATAAAGTGTAATAGATAGTTTCATAGTTTGCTTCTTTTTTATTTACCCTAAAAATACCTTTTTTATCCAACTGATTAAACACAGTTTTGTAACTTCCCGTCTGTTAAGAGTCCCTCCCTTTCAGTTGCAATATAGTTGTTTATGACTGTACTATAAACTGAGTTTCAGTGCAGCTTGTTCGGAGTGTAACTCCATCATTCATTCGAAAATTTAAAACCAACTTGGGCATAATAGATAAAATGTGTCGCGTTTTTTACAGCCATGTCTCTGAATGTGCTCTTTTATAACATTATATAGTCAATAATAATGGGAGCCCATATGTAACTTAACGTAAATCCCTTACCGGTGGTTGTCGGCGTAGTAATTGTTGAGATTTTTGGCTCATTTGTGGTGATCGCAGTGACTGGAGGCAACGTCGTCTCGATGGTGGTGGTGGTGGGAGCAGTGGTGGGGATTGTGGTGGTGGTGTCGGCAGTAGTAGCAGGGGTTGGTGTGGTCGTCGTCGGCGGTTGAGTTGAGGATTGGGTTGGAGGTGTTGCCGGTGTGTATCGGCCTACGAAGAAAACATATATATTTAAGCGTCTCTTTTAACAATAACAATAATTCATATTGTAAATTAACTTAATATGTATTTATTTGTGTACAAAGGTCGACGCATGTCTTAGGCGCATAGTTAAAGTGTACTTTTAACGCAGATGTACTCTATACGATTTATTAATTCAGTACATTTCATTTTGATAATGTATTGACTCTTAGATTTATTTCAAACAACAGTTTTGCCATAAAAATAAATTTAATTTACCAAACAAGTAGATATAAATCTATAATAATTGTGGTATATACATGCTTTGAAAATGGAATAAATTTGACTTTCAAATGCTTAATTTAGCAATACGTTTTTCATTTTATAACATTTGTTTTGCCTGCGATCACTCAGATGAGGAATAACGAAAAGATTAGATGCGTCGCGCTCGTTACAATACAATACTAATACAACCAATAAAGACAATGTGCAAACGGTGTCGAACTCGTACAGTATTTGTTTGGTCCATAGGTAGCCATTGGTTAGCTTAAACAGCTTTCTAGACGTTTATTAAGAATAATAATACATAAATGGAGTAAAAAGTCTTATGTGTTAGCTGTATTAAAGCCAACCGTGACGAATACTGCCACTGCCTTAAATTGATAATGACGCCGAACTCAGCTACCAAAGTTCAATTCATATATCACTTTGAACTGTTCGTTATCTTCAATATATGTATTAAACAGTTCTAATACAACTTTGAAATTTGGAATAAACTATCACGTAACATTACATGAACAGTCGTAAAACATCGGCATTCATGAGAAAATAATGAAACAATTCGTGTTTATCCCTTTTTAATGTGTACACAGAGATTTAAGTGGATCGTTGTTTATCAAAGAGTATTTTACTCGGTACGTTTTGCTGTGTATCGATAATTATATGGCCATTTTAACGGTTATAATTTCACATTGACAGTGTGTTTACGGGGTTTAGATTTTTTTCTTAATTGTGACGATATCTCTCAGAAATATTCAATATGCAACTAACGTGAATTAACATGTATTAATAAGGGCATAGAGAGCACGTAGACACGAACGGTATTCATAAGATTATTATACTACAAATAATACTAAGACAATGTTTGTACAACACGACAATAACACATGATATCTGGAATCAGTTGACATCCTTTCTTGGCCAACAACAACTTAACGTTAAACTATCCTTCTTAAACGTTAGGTTTGGAACTTACTCATTAAAATCAATAGACGGTATTAATATTGTGAATTTTATTCTTATATTTATGAAATACATTACATTCAACATGAACTACAGAAAACAAATAACAAATTTTAACTGTTTCATACATAGCCCGAAACTACAAATCCAGATTGAGAAAGACATAGCCCTCAGTAATGATACATTACATATTTTTGAACAAAAATGGAATCGAATTTTATTTTCATAATGCTTGTCCATTTAAATACTATTCACTTTTTATTAGATTATCATCTATTTGTTTTCAATCTTGTAACAGCATTGATTATATATAACAGAAGACATACTGCTGTCACGGATAGAAATGTTACAGACAAATGTCAAAAAACATTATAAGGCATATATTTTGTATACTTCGTTAGAACCACTATTTGCAAATATGCTTTAAAATGAACACTATATAAAAACAAAAATAACACATGTTAAAAAAAGCACAAAATTACCTTACAAATTGCTTAGAGCAAAAAAAAATCAAAATACACTTTAAAAAGATTTAACTTAAAATTCCCTGTTAAACACAATTCGGATAAAAAAACACACTTGTACTATTCCTTTTATAAATCCCACATTGCTTTTAATGCTCGCACATGAAGTAAATATATATAGATTATTACTTTGTTTCTAGGCATTAGCTGTCGACTAATATAAATTGTATGTGGTGTCTAATGACAGGTAGACCTTGTTAATTGCATTTTGTGCTCGCTTCATGCAAATGTCATCCATATTTTAAGAAAATTAAAGAAGAAATAACCATCTTACCTTTTGTAGAACAATTGTAAGGAAGTCGATCGCGACACTTTTGTTGTTCCAGTTCAAGGTAAGTTCCCTCCACAGACACACATAACTGATTTGCAATGGTCGTTTTGACTAAAAGAGTGTTGGATAAGGTTTGTTAAAGGGTATTTTTGCAAATATATTGTTTGCAAAAGACAATATTTCCTTAAATATGCGTAAGGCTTATTAACTTATTTTCTGAAATAGTGCTTGTCCTGTCTTGTTAATAATGACAATATTTCCTGGCATTTAATGAAAGATTAGTTTTTTTGCAGACTTCTTGATTGATACATTTC
>VMBQ01002011.1:19515-63058 GCA_007657795.1 Dreissena rostriformis | reverse complement strand
AGATTTTACAAAGGCATTCGATTTTGTCAATAGGAGACGGTTACTCTTGACTTTAGTGAATAATAATGTTGGTGGGAATCTATTACTGGCTATAAAAGCCCTATACAAGAATGTTAAAACACAAGTTAGGTCAAATAATACATTAAGTGACGTTATTGAATGTACTATGGGAGTACGACAAGGCTGTAATTTAAGCCCTATTCTGTTCTGTTTGTATATCAATGAATTATATGAATATTTAAAAAGTAAGAACATAAGAGGTATACAACTTACCCCAGATTATGTTGAAATATTTATGTTATTATTTGCTGACGATGTAGCACTGGCTTCGGATACAGTTTCAGGTCTACAACAGCAACTAAATCATCTTCACGAATTTTGTGTTGTCTCTAAATTAAATGTAAATGTGGATAAGACAAAAATTGTTGTATTCAAAAATGGTGGTCGACCTGCTTTGAACGAAAAATGGTATTACAATAATGCACTATTGGAATGTGTGCAAGGATTCAATTATGTAGGTGTTCATTTTTCGTCTAGCCTGTCTATGTTTAAAATGGCAGAAAACATGTCTTGTAAAGCAAAACGTGTCATTATATCTATGCTTTCGTCACTATACGACTATATGCCTATGCCATATCATTGTTACTTTAAGATTGTTGATGCTAAGGTGATGCCTATTTTATTATATGGATCGGAATTATGGGGGCTAAAATCTTTTGAAGTTGTAGAAAGAGTTCACACATATGCATGTAAAAGATTTATGTCAGCACCAATATACTCATGTAATAATGCTATTATAGGTGATTGTGGTAGATATCCAATACATATTTATTCATCTATGAGAGTTGTAAAATATTGGTTACGATTACTGGAAACACCATATTCCCGTCATACTAAAAAGTGCTATGAAATGTTGAAATGTTTTAATGACATAGGATACGTAAACTGGGTTACTTCATTACGAAATCACTTGCAATCCATAGGGTTTGGTTATGTGTGGGAACAACAAGCAGTTGCTAATAAACCATTATTTTTGATAAATTATGCTCAACGATTAAAAGACATTTTTGTACAGCAGTGGATAGAAGCGTGTAATAGTTCTTCAAAACTAAAAACATACAATGGATTTAAAAGTAACTTTGAATTTGAGTCATATTTAAATATTTTAACAATCCGTAAATTTCGTAACGCTTATGTATGTTTTCGAATTTCTTCACATAAGCTCATGATTGAACAGGGTCGCTATTTGAATATCGACAGGGACCAAAGGTTGTGTCCTTTTTGTATAAATGATATTGAAAATGAATTTCATTTTCTTCTAATATGTACAACATACTTAGACCTTCGTAAAATGTATATACCCATAAAGTACTATACACCCGCTACTACAAATAAATTTAATAAAATCATGAGTTCCCGTGAAGAAAAGTTGATCAGGAGTGTTGCTCCGTTCTTGTATTATGCTTTTGAAAGAAGAAATGCGTTGCTGAATAGCAATTAATTATAAATAGCTGGATCTATATGTGTATATGCGATGTTATTTGTATTATGTGACTATGTGATGCTATTTGTATTATGTTATTTCTATAATGTGACTTTGCGATTTTGCTTGTATTATGTTACTATGCGATGTTATTTGTATTATGCTTTTGAACGAAGAAATTCATTACTGAATATCATTTAATTATCAATAGCTGTACCATTACATATGTATGTTGTCAATATATGTGTATTGATATGTGTGACTATGCTATGTTATTTGTACTTGCAAGGGCCGGAGGCCACATAGCAATAAACATTGAATTGAATTGAATTGAATACACATAATTGAGTATAACACACCACATATCTTGTTGTTTTAAAATGTTCATAGTGAACCATTTTCTCACTTAAATAATTTGCGATACAAATGCATTGTCAACACATATATTATGATTTTTCCTTTTAAGGCGACTGAGAGTCCGCAGGCCGTTGCAACCATCGTTCGTTATGTAGACACCACAAACCCCAGGCTGAGAAACATTGCAATGCCTCTGATGATGTTTGCACCTTTATTTGTGTTTGTTCAAGCGTTCCCAAATTGTCAAGGATGTTAGGATCGCTACAGACATCGCAAACACCGTTGTGAGGAACCTTGTAATTTCTCTGATGATGTGTTCACCCTTTATTCTTGTTTGTTACGGTGAATCTACGACTGAAAAGGTTTAGCAAGAAGTTATTATATACAACGGTTCCTCGGCTCAATTACGGAAGCCGTATATTGTCTGCTTTATTGTATCCCACAATAAACATAAAAATGCATCAGCTTCGTTTTAACTACTTTCTTGAAAGGTAAACTGTTAAAATTCAATAGCTCTTTGAAACTGAATGAAATGCATTAGGCAACAAAGCTTTGTACCAAGCACACCAGAATATCCGCACAGATGCCGATCGACGTCATTGCGGCTTTCTTGTCGCTAAACAAAACCCGGCGGCTACACGGACGTCGTACGGAGACCGTGGGTCATCATTGTATAGGCCGTTTGGCAGCCGTAAATAAGTTGATCGATAGAGTAAACGCCGGTAAGAATTCGTCAGAAGTCCTTAAATGTTATTATCTGAAAAAGTTTACACCGTTGTGCCGTTCAAATATGACTGCGACGTATGGAAAACAAGATGACTGAACGTTGTGTTTCAATTGGTGTGTGTGTATGTCTATTTGTTTTCTCACAGCAGTTATTTTGAATCACACGGAACAAGTTTCAACTAGGTTATTTAGTTAGTGTATATTCCAGTTTAGTCCGGCAGAAAATGACATATACCAAACATTGAGGTGTCAACTAAATGTTTTTTTTTTGTAAGGGCACTTGTAACTGATGAAGAATCGAAATGATGTCGGGCTGGTATATTTGGGATTTTGAAAAATCCAAGATGGCGTCCAAGATGGCCGCCGCTTTTAGCATTTTAACGTATGTGGTGATATAATCATGACTTTATCCATTATTTTTTATCTTTTCAGCCTATGATAGAATAATATTACGATGGTTAGTGTTTCGTAAGTGAAATAATCTAAAGCAAATTCTATATTATACGCAAGATATTTGCCAATATGGTCGCTAATGCATACAATTGCAGTTAAAATTCCATCTCACTACATTTAATCGGAATGTCTTGCTATAAAAACTGAACAAATTGTATTTCTACTTGGCATTTTGTAAAGACCATTCAATATTATCCACTAAAATCTAGTAAATGTATTATTTAACCTTTACATAAAGAGATTACAGACAAGGAAACTAAGAAACCACAATTATAGTTAAATATACTTCATAATACATAAGTTGCGAACATCGTGTTTACATTTTTGTTAAGCATACATGATTAACAAGCGTTTGTTGACATCAGGTAAGCATGGACTACACAAATAAAGTAATACTTTTTCTTAATTATGTACAAATACATTAAACATAATACGCGGATAGACAGTGCTATGGTTTCAAGTTGTGTGAGCAACACATTGAGTACATTGTTATCAAAGATGTCTCTAAAGATAGACAATAGTAATACTGCCTACACGAAAGGAAATATGATAACTGGTATACTAGAGAAACGACCAATTTCATTGCAGATACAATTGAGCGTGCTTATGAGAAATTCAAAAACTCTGATTAATCAGATGCATGATTATAACATTAAATGTTCTTATGAAACGAGAGACAATAATCTTTGCGCTATTTCTGATTGTATGAATTTTGGTATGATCAAAACCGTGGTCAATACTTTTGACGCCGACTTTCCGTACTAGAACGGTAAAGTGTCTACACACTCATCGGTGATGTTGATGACATCAAGGAACTTCCTCTTCAGACGACATTGATGTTAGCGAGACCAAAACCACAAACACATAACGCACACCAAAATCAATATGGCCAAGCCGAGTTTTAAATTTATATGGAGTGATTTCAAGTACCGAAGAAACCACATATGCCATTATAAATGGCACAAAACAGGTTTGCAACTGAAACTAATGGTCAAAATGGATGTGTCCGCGAATCATGCAAAGAAAATTGACTTTGGATTTCTTCAAGATTCATTTACTTAAGAATAATGTCTTGAATACGATGGATATAATACGCGGTCGTGTCGATAGCAGGGGTCTCACAGTCAGATCTAAATCAAACGAAGATATTTGACTTTTATAGACATGACACATGCAGACCCAGACACAATAATGACATCTCTACAAACGGCAAACTTATTATCTTCAAATGATGGTCCGAAATTCCCTTTGTTTGAGTAGTTTCAGGATGTAATACTACGTGTCGGAAGTATGCACTTTATGGTGAGTTTTGTGGGGTCAGTGGAAATGCTTATGGCAAATAGTTGATCGGAAGAGCTGCTTGGATAAATATTCGCTGGATTTTCAAAATTCCTTCATGGGAAGAAATATCCGTCAATAATGTAACAAATCAAGTTAATGGGTATGCATAGGTAATGTCAATACACTTCTGTTAAGTCAACTTCTAATTTTTAACATCAATAACATCCGTCTTCAATGTCGTAATATTCAAGTCATACGATTATATCATTCCATACTATTATATATATTCTTATGTGAGTGAAACCTGTTTAAACACGCGTATGGAAACAGGCATTTGCACGCACGTATGTCAATTTGTCAGTGTATATTACACAACGCGATGCGGTTTACCAACATAAAGATAAAAGGAAATTAATACTTATGCATACGACTAACTTATAGTATAACATAAAGAAGTGAAACTCCAGAAACTGCAGCAGTATTGCATTTCTATTATACACACCTTCGTGGTCCTTTATTTATGGCAAGGAACCAATTGCCAAAACGGTACAGTACGGCACAAAACGAAACAACATATACACATAGAAGAATAAAGCTGGGTAATCGCCTTGGAACGGTCAATACTTAGCACTGGGGGTTTAAACCGGTTATAGAGCGCTCAACCTCACACTTGGCCAAGCAATATTCATGATACATATAATTGTAAATTCAATTTAACCTAATAGCATTGCAACTCAAATTAAACAGTTATAAAAGTGAATAAAAACGAATTCAATTTAATGACTATTTAATTACTCAATGGTAGGAAGGAGACCAGAGCAACAGAGTAACAACATTTTGATGGACGATGAAATGAAGTACGAACATTACTATTTGTCGAACTTTAGCAGAAACTAAAGTCACTATGTAGGTTTTTGTTTAATGAAACCACTATAGCATAACAACGGTACTTGCAACAATCGAACACAGGTTCAGTCGTTCTGAAAGTTTCCAGAAATATGGGCAAATGTCACACATTACAAAACACAACACTTGATTCCTGCTATATGGCAAGAATAGGGTAAAATAGGGGCCATTCATTAGGAATACTAATTACAAAACACACGAGTACCTAAAAGTAAACAAATCGCGCTAGAAACAACTTCCAACGCATATATATATATATATATATATATATATACATGAGGCATACCTTCAAACATACCCGTTAGTGTTTNTATATATATATATATATATATATATTATATATAATATGTTTTATAAAGTTGTTTTACCTCACAATTAAATACACGGACTTTTAACTGGTATACCCATGTTGCATTTGCAGAATAAGTCAAGAAATAATTTAAATGAACGCGTTCCTTTGTTTTACAGAAGCTGTTTAATTGTGTTATTATTCACTGTTCAAAACCTAACTTCAGCTATCAAAGGGAAACACATGCTCAGTCACATCTCAAGTATTCTTCGAAGTTGTCTCCCATTATTTACATACCATTCAGTTAAAAAAAACAACATATTGACAGTATTTCTCCCGGATTTGTGTTTCCACTAAATTAAATAAGGTATACATACACATGACCTAATATTAATTAATGGCATACAAAAAATCATTGTATTCTGTCATTATATCATGTCTCATCTGTTAACGAGTTTGACTATGTAGTAACCGTATGTTCCACTGGCCTGCATATATGTTGTAGTTTAAGTTGGTGATGTATCCACAATCCAAGTGATATCGTTTAAAATGGTTATGAACTATTCGAAAGAAATGAAGTATATTTACATGTATGCACATGTTATAAAGCACTATTAATGACAAACGTGCGTTTTCGGCGCTCAAAAGCAGTGCTCAAGTCTCTTCAACATTTGCGTTTGACAAAAAGATAATCAAGCGCGACTACCATGTGCTATTTTTTGCTATTATCAAAAGGTTAAGGTTGACATAATACAATGTAACAATGAAAAGGCAAAACATGCCCGTTGGATAACTAACTTTGTCGATGAGAAAGGAAAGATGGCGAATAATGAGTATTGCGCTATGTAATTGTTGGTATGAAAGACAAACATGGGAACTGATCTAATATTTACATTAGAACAACACTCTATGCTAGACAACAACTCACAACATGAGCTAAAATAGTATACATACTACTTAATACCATGATGTTTGAAATATGTTACCTGAGCATAACTTTGGTGAACAAAGGTTTAAATATACGTTTTATGGTGTTTCTATTGAGATATAATGTGCGTTATGACATGTATCACAACGTTTTTTTTTGCATAACTCAAATCATACCTTTGACGAAGTTGCATTTTCTGTACACAGAGATAAAATAACTTTTCCCAATGGTAAGGATAAGTTCGATATGTTATTGTTATACTATACTCTGAATATGTATCATTAAAGTTCATTGTATTGAACACTTAATTTCTATTAAATTGTATTATTTTTTCATATTCATTATTTGTATGAGAAAAATCGGATATGATCGTGGTTCTAGGAGCGATTTTTGCGCAGCTATCTTGAGTCTTGCAGACATTTTGGACGCCATCTTCATTTGTGTTATATAACACACATTTGCACTTCTTTATTCATATTTTACATGTATAACACTATCAAATGACTTAATAATACATAAGATAATGCATATCTATATGTTTAAACAAATAAGACGCCATCTTGGACGTCATCTTTAATTTCTCAAAAAACACAAAGATACTAGCCCGGCATCATTTGAAATCTTTATCAGAAACATGTCCCCTAACAAAAAAAAACTTTAACATTTACTATACACCTCAATGTCGGGCTTTGAAAAATAGCCACTTTTTCTTCCGGACTAGTTGAGTGAAAATGTATCTCACTATTTAATTTATGGCCGTTTTATATTTTAAATACCTGTGGTAAGAGGTGAACAACTAATAACTAATCACCAAATGTGTTTGGACGTCATAGTAGACCCTGCCATTAATAACTAACGCAACATCTTTTTATATGTTTTAGCAAATTATACTTCCGATGTGACGCTAATGGCCGGAAGTTTGTTTTGTTGAAACAATCTAGAAAGTTGTTTTGTCACGTTTGTTTAAAATTGCGAATCCATACCATTTTGTACATTTCAGATGGGAAACTTAATCATGTCTTTGTCGAGTGTGTTTATTTATTTACTTGTCTATTTGTTCTTATCAAAAACGCGTGTGTTGTATACTCCTGACCATAATGTATAACGAGTTCAACATTGAACGTGCCAAAGGCGACACACTTTTGATATGTAACCGCTGACTGAACTGTGCCGCGTGTGTTATGAGAGACAAATCTATGTCAAAGGTGTGTTTCAACAAGCGACGTTTATAGCAGTATTGTCATCTGACTTACCTGACGTACATGTCACACTGTTGCTTTTTTTTCTTAAACTTTGCAAATTTAGTTTGATTGACAGAAAATAACCTGCAAAACAGGTTTAAGCATTATTTTGCATGACCAAAAGTCTTCAAGGAAAGCAATTTCAGTTTGTACATGTTTATGACATATCTGTAGGACTGGAAATATATACTCAATGAAAACAATTATTTGTGCCAACTCACATTTGCTGATTGCATTTACAATTGCTGACTAATTTGGCAAATCAATGTTTCTAGCGATCATCGTTTGTATGTTATACTCTTATAGTGTACAGCCATATGTTTTTAAAACAGATAAGTACCCCTCAATATCCACATCAAGTTCAGCTTAATAAATAATACAGCTTGTTTTGAAAAATGGTTGGTCGTATGGCGATGCATAGGACCTACTTCCAGCAGAAACACTTTGTTGCATTTCATCTAATAGATTTTGTAATATTGACCAAATATATAAATATGCTAATTTGATCACGTAACTTAATACAAACACAAAACCGAACACATGTTTGGACTTTTTAACTCACGACATTATTTTATTTCTTTTTTGTTTTAAGTAGCAATTTTATAACAAGGAAAAAACATAGTAATAAATATATTAATTATACATCATTTAATCAAGTCTTAACTATTTAATAGCATTTGAGTTTGTATTCTGAACTTTTTGTCGTACTAAAAGAACATCCCACATATATCATACGTACTTAACCATGAACTGACATAAATGACATGAATCGGATAGAATAATTGAAAGTGAGTTTTGCTGTTGTTCAGCGTGAAAAGTATGTTTTTTGGCAAATTAACGCAAGCTGCAAAGTATTACATGACTACAATGTGATGCTAGTTGTGTGCAATAGCAAACAAATCATAATCACGAATATGTTTGGGACTGCAACAGTACTTTTCGGATTATAATTGTACATCAGTGCTTTGTGGACAAATAATCTGAAGAAAGCACCAACGATGCATGTTATCTAAAAACAATATCGTATTACCAATTAGCTAATGCCTGCGTGATGGTTTTAATGCAAGTTTTTATGCAAATATCACATCATGGAGTATGCGCAATAATGTTTATAAAACGACTCGCACACGAACAATTGTCCTATTAATTGTTAAATTGCAAACACCACGACTGTTTCCTTAAATAGGACAATTAGATCTATACTTGGATGCTCAAATTAAAAGAACACTTTCGCACGTTTTTAGACGATACAGAAAAATGACTATATCAAATAAAACAAGCAAGCTATTTATTAGAAGTATCAAATGAATTTTTAAGACATATTGATTAAACAAAGATTTAAGTTGTTGATTATATGATATACATGTAGTCAGGTTCAGCTCGTCGATAACGTTTGATGTTGTACTTCAGGTTTGTTGGTATCTTTTTTCAAAATCAATATTAATGCATAAAGCGCGCCTTGCAAGGAATTTACTACACGCATAATTGCAAAATGTCGATTTATCGCACTAAACGTTACTGTTTGCAGTCATCTCTTAATATCATAAATATTCCACAATAACGTGTGTTGCCATTGGTTCTAATAGTTTGTATTGGATATCAAGAAGAAAGGCGGTAGAAATGTTAACATATGCCTACTGCTTTGTCTTTTTGTCTGCATAGGACAATTTAATTAAACTCGTTTTTATGGCGCGTTTTTTATATTAAATATAAGTGTGATGTTCGGCTAGCCCTCACGCCGGTTGAACCCCTAATTGCTTTTCAGTGAACATTCCAAGGTTTCTAAAATCACGTATGTTGCCAATGCTTTTAATATTTGGTACTGCAAACTAGCGAAAGAAATGCATATTATATGTATATTGCTTTGTTTTATGTCTGCATATGTAAATTTGATCGAACTCGTTTAAGCCGTGCGTTCGTTTTGTGATTAATTCTAAGTGTGAAGTTCGGCTAGACCTCACACCCGTTTCAAACCCAAATGCTTTACATTGAACGTTGTAAGGCAAGATCTCAGTTTTGATCAGTGTATGTTTACAGTTGATGTTCGTGTTACTCCATGGTTAATACGAACTGTAGTTTCCTTCCTGATATAGGTTTTTGGAGTTTCATTGTTTGCTATATTATCAGCAGAAACATTATTGTGACCAACTGTTTGTATTTTATTGAATGACTACTGACTGCATTCCTGTCGACTTCATCTCGGAAAAATACAGTCCAACCTTTTAAGGTCAAACCAGTTGAAAAATATGTCGAACCACAACTAGCACATAATTAATCATTAAACGCAACAATCTTAGCATAACAAATTTGCGATCCTACATTATAAATATGTTAAAAAGAACTATAACGAAAATAAGGATTATTAGTTAATTAAAACTTGATACAAACACTCTGTTTGTTTACTGAGAAGTTCTACGAAAATTTGAATTTAGAGTCTTATTACCAATAAACATAAGATTTTAAATGTATTTTTACGCCAAGGAACGGACGAATAAATTACACATGCGGTCAAAGGCTGAACGGACGTCGTCCTAACTAACGAGCGTGTAGTCAAACTTCATGCTGAATATGCCAACTTGAGAAGGAACCAGATTATTAAGTATTTACTACATACACAAGAAAATAAAGCTGTGTCAAAATAGAACTTGTTTGTCCTTGTATTACTGTCTCAATGCATGTTTATCTTGTGTCAAGGGGACAATTATACAATAAATGGTCACATTAACCCATTTATGCCTAGCGTCCAGAAAAAAGGCCTTGGCAAATAGCGTAGACCCAGATGAAACGCGGCGTCTCATCAGGGTCTGCGCTGTTTGCTTACAGGAATTCCTGTAAGAAATATTCTAAATATAGAAATAATTATACTAGACATCCCTTATTTTGGAAATAAATTGATCCAATTTAAAAGGATGCAAGAGTCCACTTGTCATACATGGGTTAATACTACTTCGCACGAGAGAAGTAACGTGCATCATACATCACTTCATTGACCTCATGTGACAAAATATACATTTATTTAAATCCATCCAGGCTCAGTCGGTACGGTTTTTACCATGTGAATATCTTAAATGGTAGAATATATGTAACTAAATCTATGGAATTTAATTTATTGTGTACACACATGTACGCCACTGAGTAATAAGTAGCAAAATTTATATTTGTCTTTTGGGAAATATTAAAAAAATATATCTTATTACTAAATTAATAATCATTCATGCATACTCTATGCATGACTCAGAGATTAACATCCATGTTTTGTAAAAAAAAAAAAAAAAAAAAAAAAAAAAAAAAAATGCACTATATAAACGACAGTGTCGTCAATGCCATACAAGGTCCACAGGCTGTAAGTGAAATTAAACATACAAGCTTTCGGATACTAATGGTTTAATTAACCTGCCAAAGACGACTCATTACAATCAGCCATGTCGTAAAACGGGTATCATAAAAGTATCTCGTGATTTTGAAAGTGTGTTTTTTTTTCTTTTGAGATGTACACTATCACTATCAGCATTATCAAAATGCAAATTCAAATGGGTCTGGTCTTATATAACGGCACAGTGATGATAATCACATGCATAGAAGAAAAGTTAACCAATAATTGTTTTGTTATCAAAATAATATACTGCAAAGTGCTGCCTTAGTTTGAGTTTTTCAAAATAAAATAGGCAGTTTAAAAGATGTGTTTATGCACACGTGTACTATTCGTTTAAATAACATGAACATAATTTAATAAATCGCCTAGACTAGACGGTACAACTTGGTATTAGTAATCATCATGCTTTTTGAGGCAAGTATGCTTTTTCATTTAGTAAATGAAAGTATATCGTGCTCATAATAAGGACTCGATATTCAAGCTAATGAACAAAGCTGAGAAATGTGCTTAATTGTAAAGGTCATGGCGATTTTTCTGTGATTGAGCGTTTCATATTCTTTGATTTAATGAGTACATTCAATATCGTACTTTTAATTGGGATAATCGCTGGGCTCTTCATACATTCATACTACTTAAATTAACCACATTGGTGGAACATATTTAAATGAAGACGTACATGCAATTGCCTGCTGTCTAAGTATAACAACGTGTACTATATTTAAGTTCAATTTCAGATAAAACGAAGTATGATAATTTTGACTTTGTTATTCAAGTCAAACAAATCACACGTACTTGATGACTATTTGTTTATGTCGCCGTTTAGCTCTTTTTATTGTATCCTTTTTCGTTTTGGACAAAACAAACATTGATGAAATCCTCAGCGAATGTGCCAAATATGCATTAAACAATGTTGAGGCATTCACCATCTGTAGGACCAAATAAATTACCCCGGTTTCGTTGGAAACAAGTGCGCATCAACATGTGTGCAGAATACAAGCTCCATATTTTATCTTCTCTAAGAACCCTTAAACAATCCAAAACATTAAAAGAGTCCAATCAAAACAAAAAACGTATATTCATTGTCATTAACAAAAACAAAAACACACGTGTACTGTTTTGACTGTGAATACAGTCAGTCATTAAGCTCCGGTCGATCATTTGCATTTTCGCGGGAAATTAAACAATTGCGATATAGATATTTCTCTTTTTTTCGTGGGATGCAATATAATGTTTTTATCTTCAATTTAAAGTATGTTTGAATGAAATTAAGCACGCATAAGTATGTAAATTACGCATTTAAAAAACGCACCCAGCGTATCCAATTCCGACCCAAGTGTATGTATAGATGTATGCATTCGGGGGTCATCTCGAAGAGGTTTTTGACTGTCACTTTTGACAGTTTGTGTACAGAGAAGAGACAAGGGTTGTATACAGTCATTGTAACACGATGTGGGTGCAAATAAAAAAAAACATGATAAAGTAATAGTGTTACAGTTTTATTTCTAACAAGTCAAATTTGTGTTGACATAACACTTTCAATGCTGGGTAATTTTTCTTTAGTCCAGTCCATAGATATATATATATATATGCCCCGAGTGGAAAGTAATATTGGTGACTTTTATTAAAAAAATATACATAACTTCAGTCAATAACACCAATCTTTTAGTATTTTTTTGCCACAGAACAACGGAATAACTACCTCAAACTGTTCAACCTTCAAAAAAAAACGTGAACGGAAAACGCTCGTTCTGAAACCTCGTTATGGAACTACAAGCGCTTGATGACCAAGAATTCAGCCAATGTGTGTAAACATGCATTTGTTTGACGAAGAAATCATAACTCAACATGACACAACAGAAACAATAATGTTTCTGAACGTACTCTATCAGTACCAGACTTACAATTTAGAAAAATGCCGGAACTGGATGTCAGCCGGAACTGAGTGACTGACTGTTCTTCAGTTTTTTTTTAAGCTCAACCAACAGTGATACAATTATGTGTGTTTGTAAAATCCTTTACACGGTTTAATACTATCCCATATATTAACATGACTTGTGCGACGTGTGTATATGTTCGATCCTAATCGAACGTGCATATCACGTGGTTGAATATCTTACAGAAATGGGATCGTGAAACACACCCTTACGTTATTGTCCCGTATTTACAAAATCCCCGTTAACGTTAAGTATAATCACTTCAATATATTCAACACACTTGTTAATTACCGGCATAACCGATAACATATATCTTTGATGTGAGACAGCTATGTTATTAATATGATTCGTCACGATCTGTGATGCTTTATCACTTTGTGCCAATGAAATATGATTCGCATTCGATATATTTCCTTAGCCATACGCTATATTACTGAATTTAAATTATGTTTGTATAGATTGATTTGTCTGATGTTTTATTGGTATACGTTATGCATCTAAACAACATTAATGAGATACTCATGTAAAATGTGTTAACATACTGTTATCACAATCCCATACTTATGGAGAAAACAACGAGAACAAATGAATACCTTTGAGTTGAATGAAGTTTGTCATGGCCTGAACCACAAACTAAGTTCGATTAAGACGTTTATACAAGTATACTAACATGATGGTGCATTATCGCATCACTCATTATTCCGATTACTGCTAGCAGTCATCAGGGTTTATAATGTCCTGCGCATGGCTTTCAGTCAGTATTTTGTTGTAAAGCCTATTTTAAGAATGCAGATAATTGCATCATAAGTTTGCCATAATATTATTTAAACACATGCTTTTCATTCCCGTTAACAACCCGTTTAAAATGACGTTATAATCCCAATTAAGAAAATGTTTATACATGTAATGTGAAACTTAAATACGTGTTTGTCAACACATTTGACACATTTGAGGCATTTTCATTACATACTCATCAAGCATTAATGTGAATGCATACTCTCGATAAAACTGCATAGCGAGTTTAACATGAAACGTGACAAAGTCGCAACGCTTTTTATGGGTGAACTGTATTGACCGAGTTGCACTTGTCAAAATTTTGTCAAAAGTGCGACTCAATGAGATACATTAATGTCAAATCACTGCCCTCAAGGTTATAAACCACTGCAGCAATAAATAGGTAATGAACTTAACATGTATTCGCACTAAATATACACATGCATACTACGTTTTAGAATCACGTTGACATTGAAAGAAATGGCAAGAAAGAAACTGTAAACTGAAATGCAACATTTGCTTAACTCGAACGTTGTAAACCACTGAACAAAAATGTCGTCGGAATTAATTAGACGCTTACTTGCTTTTTGCATTGAACAGTATTTGATGTTTGAACTTAAGTAATGTCCTATGCGTCATATACCGAAACAAAAAATCCCAGGCGCTGAACAACTCAACTTGTCATTAAAGAAACATGTTCACATACTTTCGTATTTTAACATATTTTATTGAGTTTATATACTTTTAAAACTTTGATATTTTGAATAGTTTTACATAATAATTATAATAAGAAAACACAGAAAAAATACAAACATTTCCTGTTTTGCTTTTTCCGCGTAATAATCTTTTGAGCTCAAACCCTGGACTTCTCGAAGCAAAAGTTAACACTCAACGCTTCTCTACGCAAGATTGTGTTTGAATAGAGGTTACTCTAAACGCTTTGTTGGCAAAACAGGTTTTTTCGAATGATCAATCAAAACGCATGAAGTAGTTTGTTTGTCATCGAAAACAGAAAACATTTTTCGACAATGTTTTATGTTGAATACTTGTTTAAATAATCACACATGGAAACAGCATGTACTTGCTAAATATGTTAAGGTCATTCCGGTCACGGTCGAGTCTGCACGTGTTCGAACACAAAATAAACGTTGCTCTTTTTATTTTGAAATAACGCCCACTGGATGAGTTGAAACTTTGTACTTAACGTTTAAGCAAGTCATCTCTTCATAACAACATTGCGATTCAGGTTCAATCTCCCGGTAATTGGTAAAAATATACAATATTTGATCATTAACTGTTGCTACAAACTCCTTACCAAATCTTTTCGTAAACTGAACGTTGAGAGTGTTTAAATCCAGTTATGAACGGCCGATTTTAACAGAGACCTACGCAGTAACAACAGTCCGAACAAAATAATGCAAGTTCTAAGAACTTTTTTTTATCAAGCACGTGCTTGTTTATTATCTATACAAAACCGACCACCTGTTCACATAGCTTGCTGCCGAAATTTAATAAATATTATTCTAACTCGGAAAACATCGTTACTATTTTGATCGTTCACGCACCGTATACGTCATATGTATGAAATATATATTTTATAGTATCTTGCTCTACATGTACCTATCTATCGGTTATGTAAAACAACACGGTTTATAATAAAACAGCACATTTAATATTTTCTGAAAATGTTTACTTTTTTTAACCTAACAATTTCGTTTAAAATGGTATTTACTAAAATTTCTTCCGACATGTACTCCTCAATAGCCATCCAAATAAGAGACGCACAAGAAAAGCTATGCAGGCAATTTAGAACTAGAAACAGTTTATGTTTAAGTAGTTGGATATACGGGGTAATACATATTTAACGATCAGGTAATTGTTTACGAAAACGACTAATCGTTCAAGGACAATGTAAGGTCCACTTTGGTAAAATGCTTAGTTTACATAGGAAGTATGGGCTGTTGTTATCTTTTATGGCAACATATACATTTTAGTAAACATTTTCAAAGTTCTTATATCTGAATTAAACATACAATTAATGATTATACTAGCATTATATATAGTTGATAATTATTTACCAAACGTGAGAAGACACTATTTCAATTTGTGGTCATAGTTAATTATAAATATCCGATTCATACTCCAATTGTTGCAGTGACTTTGTTTATTTACTGGTTTACTGAATTTGTTTTTCTCGAAAAAGGGTTTCGGATCGATTGTGGCTTCGCTAATATGTTAGAATTGATTGGCGTTTTTATTTATAGATGTATTGTATAAATTCATTTGATGCATGAGATGGAACGATTCTAAAACGAAATGGCAAAATGTACAGTACACTCGTCCGTCTTAATAAATTAAAGCAAAGCCAGTAGATAATAACGTTACACAATCCATATTCAATTAAATTGAATTGTTCTAAATATCATGTTTGGACGTATAACCGTCTGTACAGTATTATCTACTTTTACGTTTACGTTTTTTTCACTCGAATGTGCTTCATTAAAACCACCTTCAAATTAAACAAGAGTTTACCCCTTTATTTTTTAGTCGACTTATTTGTAAGAATATCAGACAAACCCGATTTCGTATCGTCATAATTCATCCGCTATAATGCGTTTTTGTTTTCAAGACGGATTGCCTCGGTACGTTCTATACGTACTAGTGGGTTTGGTAATCGGCTATGCTATGGCTGTACCTGATTGCATCTTAGTAAAGATTTACGGTCGTTTAAACCTCAACTTTATTAGCTTAATTGCTAATGCAAGACTTTTACAAATAAAATGTTATGTTTCACAGACCTGACTAATTTAGAATGGCGGCAATTTACACACTATACTCACGTGTGTACATTTTAAATTAAAAACAAATGAAGCGGAGATCACATTTCGGTTAAGTATAACCCACTAGTGGTTACATGGTATCAACATGCTTTGCCAGAGAAACGATCCAGCACTTTGGAATTGTTTCGTCCTAACCTATCACCAACAACGCGGTGTCCAGGAAATTAATGAATTATCCATTTTCGAGCAAGGCATTTTAGATGCCTAAAGATTAATGCAATGTTTGCGTGACCAAATTAAACTAGCGTGTCATTCTGTCACATTTTATAGCAAAGGTGACGTTCGATGGATTCTTTAAGCCAAAATACACTAGATGAAACAAATTGTAAAATAAAACATCCGGCTTAGCGAACGTCATGTTTATTCAGCCGTATGCGTCGGCTGCATGCGTGGGCCATGACACTTTAAGACTAGTTTCGATTAAAAGTTATAAACATAAAGAACGCTCGTGTTTTGTAATGTTACGGTTGTATACCGTATTTGTAAAGAATACATTGGGTAAAAAATGATACCGGAATGGGAACAACTTGTTGAAAACAAAACATCTTGTTGAAAACATAACATTTGTTTGAATACAAAATAGTTTGCTGAACAAAAAATACGGACAGTAGTATCGACACGCAAAGCAAAAGTGTTATCGATACAAAAGGTTGTTTCTGGAACTATCATTAAACCTCTTACGATCAGAAACAAGTTGCTAAAAAAAATCACCATTTCATATCGCGATTTCATTAGTAATGCGGTAATTTGCTCTTTTCGAATTCACTGCCAAAGCAATAAACCGCGTATTTGTCACTGATATTGGACCTAAATTGGACGATAGGACAAAGCTCTCTGTAGTTCCTTTCTTAAGTTATGTTTTCAAAAGCTTTTTCCGCGTAATAATCTTTTGATTCAAAACATTCATGCATTTTAGCTTTTAACACATTCTTTTGGAGTGTACTATTTACTTAAATGCTATACAATTTACTAATTCAGATTTAGGTTTTAACACTGCATATTTAAACTTGCGACACTCTTAAGGACTTTCTCTAGGATGTTCGTGTTTGTTATACAGCCGTGTAATATTATGTATAAACTTAATGCACTATTTAAACTAAGCTACAATTCATACACTATGAAGACAAGTAAAGAAAATAAAAGTTACATGAGAATTAGGTTATCACAGGGCTTCGAACTCGAGGTTATTCGGACTAACTGAGAGCTTAAAATGAATTTGTTAGGCTTAATTATTGTTGTTGCATGTATACGAATGTTCTTAACCGTACAAGTTATCGATGAAGCATATTACAAATCATTTTACTGTAACTATTTTAAGTTGGGATTTTAAATAAACGAGACGATCAATAATAAGTATGTTAAATCAATAATGATATATTGCTTCTTTGTAAATTTATTTTAAACGTTTTATTTTGAAAATGTTCAATGTGTATTTCTGTAAACCACAATATATCTGTGTAATATATGTTATATTTCCATGCGTTGTTTCAATAGTAAACGGAAACAATACAACACTCAAAATATTTATATATATTAGCGTTTATAACGCTTTGGTTTTATATCATTATTCAAAGTAGAAACTGCATTTTATTACAAGACTACGCCATAAGTGGCAATGCGCTCCCTGATGCACATTTTTTTCATTGTGTTGAATATTTGACTTAAAGTGAGAACAATGACATGTTGACAATGTGTGAAAAGGTCCCTTTAAGGTTTGGATGAAATCAAGAAAAACACATAAACTGTTATATTAGTTGGTACGGTGATTTGAAAGAAAAAATTAGCAAGCCGTAATTACAGCTATTTTTAACCAGCTTATATAGCATTGTTTCTATTTCCAATAGTGTCAAAAGGAGTGAAAAAACACAAAAACATTTTATATAATGAAAACCTATTGAGACAAATGAATAAAAAAAATATAGGTAAATATATGGCGTATGTTCGATGGTCATCTTAAATGATTCCGATTTACACATGGACGAGGACTTTGCCAACATTCTTTCGCCACATGTACATGTAAGGACTTAATGTTAAGCTTACAACAAAAATGCATATATGATCAATATGGCACTTAAACAAGAAGCATGTGAACGATTTAAACGAAACTAGATCAAATAAAACATTCTAAAAAGAAAGAATTGTGGTACAAACGATGTTTTGTATAAGCTTAGTAATTATCCAATGTATGTTACATATTTATAACATTTTTAATATTATTATAATGCCTTTTTTAATTATTGTATGTGTTGTATGTTCATTTTGAAACGTTTAATACTGTACTGACATTCAGCTTTACTATAGAACCACGCTTTTGTATGACCTGAACAAAAAATGAAGATCGGCATCATAAGGGTTTGTAAATTGATTTCTAATACCATTTAAGATGACGTATATACGCTCAAAAGTGTACATTAACAAACTAACGTGATATAATCCTTCTAAAGCAACCGTTCAGGTTATTAATACGAAATTAACCATTTATAAGGGCATTGTGGACAGGTTAAACAACAAGAAAAGCGTTGAGCTATTGTATGTATATAAATAGAGAATGCGAAGGAAATATCCTGTTTATTGTACAAAGTTGACACCTTACATTTTATGCCACGTATGCACAATGTACTACCCTTTAATACGTACGTTTTTGACGATCACACATGCTATGGTTTGGCACAGTTCAGCAAAGAAAGACCATGACAACATTTTAAACACTCCCTGTCGGTAGAGCATTTTTACGCTTCATCCGGTATATTTATGTTACAGCGATGCTGTCCTTCACATGCATTCTTTGTTTGTAAATCAAACCAGTCCAATGGGAATTATACTTATGTCGTCTACTTTTAATACGGCGAGCGTGTTAAATTAGTCTTAACTCTGAGAATTCATGGTCTAGCGGGATATGGCTAGAAATCGTGTCGCATTTAAATGGTACAAACATATAAGAAGTCGATTGCCGTTGTAACTGAACATAAAGAAGAACATTTATATACAGTGCGATGGACAAGAGGACATGTGTTGATGTGTTGGTTAATTTCGTTCATTATTGTTTGCTAGTAAGTGAAACAAAAACGGTATTACTCCGAAGGCAAACACATTTTCGTTTTGTTCCATGTATATGATTATGTATTCATATAAGGATCATTTAAGATGTTTACGATATAAAATTTTCTCCTTACTATGTGCGGTCGTTATTGCGTTAAATAGTCAGCATTGTACATGTGTTTTACATTCAAAATAATGCATTATACAAATAAACGCAAATGTCGTATGATTGATCGTGACATTAAAAATACAAGCCTTATTACTTTATAAACAAACAACATCTATATTCATCGACAACATCGATTATCAACTGAATAGACGCTATGAGCAGTACAGAGAACAGAGAGCACACAAGTCGTCAGTATATAGTACGGAACGGATTATCCTCGTTTAGGAATACAATTTTAAATGTAAACGGTTTGCTTTCACGTATGCTTGTAGGCCACATCAAATATGGATTTGCATTTCAAGTGGTCATATCAAATAATAACATCATATACAGTAATTACATTGACTATCGGGTTAATGAACCAATGTGTACATTATCATTTAAACTTATAATACGGAGACGACAACCTTGACACATATTTAGCTTGACATATTTGAGAAAAAATATGTTTCAATAATTATTTGTTATCGAATAACCCGCGGTTGGTAGTAAGGATGCTTATTTAATTACGGGAGCGAAGCACGAGTGATCGATATAACGTGTCTATATTACTTACTCTCTATGGGCTCTATGCAAATTCAACTACAAACTTTCGTAAGCTTACATCAAAGCAACACGCTTACCCGAAAATATGCATTTAATGTATATTATCTTTTTTTTATCATATAAAGTGTGATCAATTTAACAGCTACAAAACCACTTCTGTATCTGTATGGATATAACACTGCACGTGTTACAGATACGTTGACTACCATCAATCGGTAAATACAATATAAACGTGTATGTCCCTGGTGTTATACAATACAACAGCATATGCTCGGTTACTATTTAATCAGACGTATTCAAGTAAGTTGTTGTTGTTTTGTTTGTTAATAAAATTGTTCAAACTGACGTGTTTTTATTTTCTTTCATATTTTGCCACGTTTATCAGACTTATTTTATTCGTAAAAGAAGTCAACATGCCAACATTAATTTACCAGACATCGTAAATAATAAGGGAAACAAACGTCAATGGTTCCGACAGCAAGAAAACAGATCTTACTGACAAATACTACAGAACAAACCTCGCGGGTGCATTACTGATCACTGTATCACCGTGTGTTTATCACGTATGTAATACATAGTTGATGATTATAATTTCCGCATACAGAGCGATATATGTGTCGTGTTACACATCTAACGTTGCAATTTTAGCTTTTGCTATAAGGAACAATGATGATTTATATGTTAACTTTATTTTACGAAATATATTACAGAATTTGGCTTTTATGGCATTTGTTTCAAACATGCAATANAATCCGGGACGACACTTTCCGCCTAAACTTGATTTGTGTTAAGAAGAGACATCATTTAAACGAACAATTCCATAAAAGCAGAAATTGTCGTCCCTGATTAGCCTGTGCGGACTGCACAGGCTAATTTGGGATGACAATTTACGCACAAGCATGATGTCCAGTTTTTTCAGAACACCACACATTTAAGAAATGTTCAATAGCAGCTCACATCGCTTTTAACATATTTTTTTAAGACGGTTATTACATTCTGGAAAATTAGTGTTCCTGAATCGATTTATGAAATACATGATTCACAAGACGAATCAAAATTAACTATCTATAATTGTGAAAGATAACATTGCACATTAAGTGTGTAAATTAATTTAACTGTAAATTAGCAATGAAATCCGCAGTTACAAGTGGAACAATACAATTATTTATCTCAATTTATGTTTCACGCGTTTCACTGTTTATTATAGTTCATTTTATTATGTGGGCTCGTGTTGTGTCATCGCACTGTTCACATTAGTAAAATTAGATGTGGTCTTTGTGAGGAAAGGTCCTTATAATAATTCTAGAATAGATGCACCAACTTAATGTCCATCGGCATGAATTCAGTTGTATCCACCGAAAGCCATCGCAAAACACAAACTATTCGACGGAGGTGTCTCTACGCCATAAATATACCAAATTTATTTAATTTACATGCAACTTGATCTTGTTAAGATAGCGTCAAGAATACACACTGAATGTTATTGTACGTATTTTGCTAGATTGAATGTTATTGTACGTGTTTTGCTAGATACCATATACAATTTAACACGATACGCGGTACATGTTAATCTAGCATGTAGCATCATGACGTTGTTTGCTCCGATGAATCAATTTATTTTTTAATAAAATGCGCGAATTGTACACTGATTTTTTGTGTGTTCCGCGTATACAAATGTGTAACCGCATTGATGTCAATTTTATTACATCGTATTACACAAACATTCTAATTTTGAAGAACTGATAATCATTTTCTCAAAAAGATTCGAACAGTGTTATTTCATAAATGACAATATATGTATTAGTATACTACATAAATTAGGATGAATTCATAGTTAAAGGCCGAAATGTTCGTTGATTTTGAGAGTTACAGAGGTTTTAAGTTAAAGCCTCTGTAACTCTCAAAATAACCGAACTTTTCGTTATATATTTCGTAAAATAAAATTACCATATAAATAATCAATGTTCCTTTTAGCAATAGCCACATTGGCAACGCTAGATTTGGCCTGGTAACATAGATTTAACAATATATACAATGATCTTTTTTATTTTTGTGCATCAATAAATTCCATTTTAATTTCCCGCATGGATATATAGGATCTGATATGAGTTGTCATATCATACCATATTTTATTAAACCAGTTCAGGAATTGTGTTAGTAAGCGAGCCTTTGACGAGTTTAATAAAATATGGTATGATATGAAAACGAGTGTCAGATCTTTTTTATCACATGCTATTAAACTAAATAACATACATCTTAATTGACCAAACAAATGCTGATAGATCTAAAAGTTGTTTACTTTCGTGACGTCATTTCATGTTGACGACGTCATTTCACCAAAATAAAGCCATGCCATTGGTTAGTTATTGATTCTGAAGCCAATAAAAACGCTTACAAATGTTGTATTACACATGTGTAATATAAAAATATACGTAATGTCTGTATTACATTGAAAAGAAGGCATAGCATGTGAAAAATCTATTTATACGACACATGAATAACCAATTTGGTACATAAACATTTGTTGAATATATTATACCACAAAACATAAAAAAGAGCATTTTGTATCGTATAAATCTATGTTACCAGAGCACATCTAACGTTGCAACTTTAGCTTTTGCTATAAGGAACAATGATGATTTATATGTTAACTTTATTTTACGAAATATATTACAAAATTTGGCTTTTATGGCATTTGTTTCAAACATGCAATAAAATGATATAAAGTCCCTTTAAAAAACTGTATACTGTTATTTTTTGGAATGAGTCTCCAGTAGTAATAACTATAAATGATAGGATTGTTCAGACTTTGCATATTTGCTTTATAACACATCTTGTTGTTTACTATTAAGAGTGTTATTCATGGCATGCGCATGTCAGTGTCACGCTTGTTTTAATAACATCATTCACAGTGCGGAAATAATTCATAGTTTTAGCTGCGGTATATAATTTGACTTTCAGGATTGCAGCAGTTACTGTCTGATCTGCCTAGCTAACATAGTTCAATTAAAATGAGCCTCGATCTGAGAAAAGGGGGTTTATGCATGTGCGTGACATGTCGTTCCAGATTAGCCCGTGCAGTTCGCATTAATCTAGGACGGCATTTAACGCAGATGCATTCAACCCCCTTTTCACAGAGCGAGACTCACAGTAAATTGACGTAACACGTTGTACCTAGCTCATGAACATTCACCGACGTCAAGACCAGTTTACATGTTTTAGTACAGTTTACATCATCATAACGTCATACAGACTTTGTTCTGCTATTTATTATTCCAACTTTCATTTAATAAGCAACTTTAATGTTTGATGTTGTTATACAGATTAAACTGAATCTTATTTGAAGTTAAAACATGTGAAACTTCCAGTGTGTATACAATTTCAAACGATACTGTTTGGTTTCGGTTTATACTTCTCATGTTATTCCTAAAAATATAATGCTAATGATACTTTAATGACACGACATGCCATGAATCTTCTAATATATCGATAGTTGTTATTCTCGACATTTTGTTTTATAGTGTAATATCTACATTAGCCCCCGCGAAAAAACACTTCTGACTTAGACAGATGTTAATATTTATGTTCGTTTATTTATAAGCATCAATTAAATTCGGAAAAAAATAATAAAACGTTTGCAAAGCCTTTCATTGATACATTAGCAAAAAGTATTTTATCGACATAATATTTAAACTGCTATCGTAATTTTAAAGCGTGCGTGGTGCAGTGTTAGCTTTTTCTTCGACACCCATGGAAGGCACATTTTATTTTATCTCTTTTCTTGTTATCATAGCTATACACACTATGCAAAATAAATATGTTTTGTTAGTTAATTCATTTAAAGCCCATATAACGCTCAAAATCAACGAAATTTTCGTAATATAGTTTTTAAAATAAAGTTAACATATAAATACTCAGTGTTCCTGATAGCAATAGCCAAACTTTCAACGCTAGATGTGGCTGGTAAAAAAGATTCAACACGATATAAAATGCTCTTTTTTATGTTTGTGTAGCACAATAAATTCATTCATACGACACACGAACACTAAATTGGTACATGAACATGTGTTGTATATATTGTACCATATAAAAACAAAAAAGAGCATTTTGTATCGTATTAAATCTATGTGACCATTGCACATATATCGTTGAATTCGCTGGTGAAGGTTTCTCTGCTCTGGTTGATGCATGATTGAGTTAGTTCTTGGACTCTAATCTCAGATAAACTGTACAATTGACTTTATCCCACAGCAGAGAACGTTCCAAAATTATACGGACTGCCAAAAATTCACAAGAAGGATGCACCTTTACAACCAATTGTATCAAGCACAGGAAGTGTATTGTATGCAACCGCTAAATACATTGCTTCTGTCATTGGTCCCTTGGCGGGTTAAACGGAACACCACATAGTTAACTCGGTGGATTTCGTTCAGAAGATCAAGGATCTTGAAGAACCCCCAGGCACGAAACTGGTATCCTATGATGTCTCAGCACTTTCACTTCAATTCCAGTACCTAAAGCACTCACAGTGATCAAGAACAAAATGGCTGGAGACACCAAACTCAACGAACGATCTGAACTCAGTGTTGAACAAGTGACCGAGCTGTTAGACCTCTGCCTTAGTAGCACATACTTCATATACAATGAACAATTCTTCCAACAGAAGCAAGGTGCGGCCATGGGTTCTCACGTATCGCCGATTGTCGCGAACTTATATATGGATTTTTTTGAGCAGCAGGCATTGGAAACTGCCAGGAACCCACCGTCCCTCTGGCTGAGCTACGTGGATAACACCATGACAAAAATCCACGAATACAATATCCAAGAATTCACGGACCACATCAACTCAATTGACGAACATATTTAGTTCACTTCAGAGCAGGAGGAAGAAGGCCATATTCCGTTCCTTGACACATGTGTTCACGTGACAGACGATGGGTCGACAAAAACCACCGTTTGCATGAAACCGACGCACACAGACCAGTATCTAAACTTTCAGTCCAACCACCACCTTGAACACAAACGATCGGTTGTCCGCACCCTACTCCAAAGAGCCAAAACCCTAATAACAGAAAAACAAGACCAGAAAGATGAAATCAAACATGTGAAATCCGCTTTAAGAACCACCGGATACCCGGATTGGATATTCAGACTACCCAAAAAGAAAGAGAAAGCAGTAGACAAAGATAAGGGAACACAAAAGAGACCGACGGCAGGCATACCTTATATCAGGGACACCTCAGAAGTATTGGCTAGAGTATTCCAAAAACATGGAGCCAACATCTTCCACAAACCAATCAATTCCATCAGACAGAACCTCACCAAAGTTAAAGACAGAACAGACAAAATGAAGAAATGTGGTGTGATTTATCATGTCCAATGTGAGGATTGTAAAAATGACTATGTAGGTGAAACAGCGAGACAATTAGACACTAGATTGAAAGAACACCTTACCCGAACTTCTTCCGCCATATATGAACATTGTAAACAAACAGGTCACAAGATCGACCCTAACAAAACCAAAGTACTCACTTCCGAAGAACATCTATGGAAACGCAAAGTGAAAGAAGCAATTGAGATCAAACAGCGGCGGCCATCACTTAACAGGGACGAGGGACTCGAGCTAACCCGGGTGTATGACAGTCTCCTCGTGTCACGTGACCCTTCACCGGTCATGTGACTGTGACGTTAGTTAGCCAGTGATCCGTTGATGAAGAAGATGTGATATCTTCGAAAATTCCATGGTAAATAATTCGGCTCTGAGTCCAAAAACATACTCAATCATATCGTTGAATAGTTGTCTATTGATATATGGAACACTGATTATTCATATGTTAACTTTATTTTACGAAATACATTACGAAATTTTGGTCGATTTTGAGCGTTATATAGGCTTAAAGCTTGATTTTGTCACTTATCACAATAATAAGGAGAATTATATCAAATTATAATTACAGCCATACAATTTCAACGGAGAATTGGATAATTTTACACTGGGGGGCACCATGTTGATTAGAATGCTTTTGGTTTGTTTGTTAAATGTGATTGGTTTTAAAGTATTTCTCATAAAGAGAATTATTTCTTGAATGCTTGTTCAAATGACTATATATAACATATATAAACCTCAGTTTAAAAAAAAGGAGAAGCGCGTACATATTTCTATATATTTTATGTGAGCATGAAATGCCCTTCCAAACTGTTTAAAGAAGTATAAGTGTGACATATTGATTTCATTAGTCAAAGTCACTGAGTCCTACAGGCATCCATATTGATTTGTGTCATATTGTTGCATGACATATTTACTTAAAATTTGATTCCAATAAACTTGTAATTCATTCTCGTGATTGACATCAACAGTTTATCCGACAAAATCCAAAACGGTTACCTTTCGAGTGTGTAACATTTATTCTACTTCATTAGGAATACTTATTCATATTGTGTTCAAAGTACATGTTCCCGCTCATTATAAATATTTACTGCATTGAACATTTATATAATGTACTCGTCATGTGCAGACATATACTACATTTTATTTTAATTAACACACACAAGTGTCAGCTGAAAGCGATACATTATTGTCACATAATGAATGGTATGCTGTTCTGACGACACTTATTTGAAACACATTTATTTGAATAGATTAACCAATATGTCGACATTTAACGCTTTTGAAATTTGGTGGTACAAATTTGCAGAAAAATCTAACGCATTGAAATGTATAATTAATTTTGTATACTGTATGAACGTTTATGAATGTATGTGGTAACATTTAAACTATGCGGCTTCTGTCGTTATAGTTCTAAAATTGATAAAGTAAATTAAATGTGTAACTGTATTCTCTATGTGAAGTGTTTCTAAGCAATATTACATGAAAACAACCTAAGAATAATAATGATGTGCCACTATATCGTAAGCCACGAAAAATCATGTAGGATATACAGTCTACGTCAATGTTCTTGAGGAATTCAGTACGATATCCAGTTGTTTCATCTAACACATGAAACATCCAATGAATACAATTTCATATTAAAAGCTATTGTCTTACAGGAAAAATAGCGAACATATTAACACGTGTAATTTGTGTGAATGAAAAATGCTTGACAACAGATGGCATACACACATAGCAAATAGTGGATATATCAAAGTCTACCTATTTACAAATATAAAGTCAACATTACATTTAGGCAATTACCAATACACCATACAACACTAAACATGGTACTGGGAATTAAAAAAACGGCATAAATTTAGACAGTGTAGATTCCTCGTCATTCGGTGTGTCACTTAGCTGACATGTTTAACCTTAATTGTAAATTGTGTGTGAACGTTATGCCCATTTCCGTATATACTAAAGATCGGTGGATCTGGTAGGATATGCTTGAGTTTAAAATTTACACTCTAGATATAATAATACTTTGTATGTAATACATGTAAACACAGATCCCATTCTTTATATTTAACAACACAATATTTATAACAATCGACGTGTTCTGCATTTCAGACTATCTGGATGAACTGGATAAACTGTTTATGCTAAAGAAATGCAAACGTTTACATACTTCACTTGTGGTACACGAAGATAAAAATACATATACATGTTCACATATATGAACAACAACTGTATTAAATCAGTATTTTTACCAGGGCCTTTAAATTGCGTTGAAAAGTATATGCAGTAGCGTTACAATACTTAAGATTTCGTTAACTATATACCTTTGGTCACCATGGACGTAGTCAAAGTTTGCATCTTTTGTCTCTCGGCCATTTTCGGAAAACATCCACATACTATAGGTAAAAACGTATCCCAAAATTGTTTGCTCATAGAACAGTAAAGTACAAAGTTAATTCCGTTATTAATCAAGGCCAGAATGTCTAAAAGGTCGCCAAGTGGAGTGTATATAAGGTTAAAGAAGTCTTCAATGAGCCCACTCAGATGGTTCATTATACCTTGCGGTATTTCAGTTTACAGAAACAGGATGACCACTGTAACAAGCATCCGCGTTGTTATTTGCGATTGTCGGGCCCGTGTGGACGTGATACTAGAACCGATGGGCTCTGTCTCACCATCCGCTACTGAACGTTTTGTCATCATCTTCTTCCGACATGTTTCCGCGTCCTGCATCGTTCGAACAAGCAGGCCGCTAAACGCAGTCAGCAGAAAACACGGTAGGAGTTTCACAATCACCACCTGGACCCAAAAGTTGAATTTCCTTAATACCATATCCGCATATGTACCGTTTCGCACATCTATAAACCAAATTGTTCCTTCTGTTTGCGACGTGTAAGACAATTGCTTACGTTCGTTTCTGCTTCTGAATTCATATGATATTGAATTCGGGATACACACGATAGTTATAACAATAGCAACGGCAACAACGGCGGTTTTCGCCTTTTGCATAGTGCAGTAATGCGCACCAATACGCGGAAAGCGGATAAACACATATCAAAACACCACAAGTTTGACGGTCAGCCGGATTGAAATCGAATGCAGAGTGACGCTAGCAATAGCATACGTAAGCGTGTACTTAGCGTTATGTATCGCGTTCTACCGAAAGGATTGATCCATACAATACATACGTCTGAATAACGAAAGGCAAGTAGAAAGCCATTGTTAGCCCGTCAGATATCGCCAATCAGAATGATATTTGTAGAAGATATCTTGTTTATGGTAAGGACAACATATTCAGAATATTTTCCAAGACACCTGACGCCGATACGTACGTACCACAAGCCCCGGGTGTTACAAAATTTGGATTTATATCGCGTCGTGTTTCTTGTCTTTGGTGATTTAATAAGAGTTCCGAAAACTGTTGGATTTAGTCATACTTTTTTTGTTGATACTAACGTCCATATACGTATATGTCATTGAATTATATGTTTCCATCCGCACCTATATTTTCTCGATATGTATTTCTTTGAAAATATAATATTGGCTCTTAAATGCACGCCTGAGTAAACTTCGAATTACGCGAAGCCGGACGTTAATTTAGCGTGTCTGAAAGTATATAAAGATACATGACTTATTTACGTTTCTAGGAAACATCATGTTGCGCAGGCGTACGCCAGTCAATAAACAAAAAGCTAAATATGTCGCAATAACACAAATCGTTAACATATAACATACAATACAATACACATACCTTTTTCAAAATCGTCTATACCATTCTATGCTATTCTAAAACGAAGAGAAACGTGTCGTTTCAGAGGACATATTTTTATATAAATGGTTTTGAGTTTAATTCGATGTATTTGAGACAGTCCATGAACTATATACAATATGGCGTGTGCTACACTGTAAACGTTTAGGTTAAATGTGCGTATTTATTTAGGATCGTTTAAGCAAAATAATGGAATGTCTTTATTCAATATATTGTTACGTTGTGTATATGTCTGCGTGTTGTGGTGTTTGCCAGAACAATTTTGAAATGTATGACCCCCTGTAATGTAAAAATGTAATATACACAACTGAATATCAAAACATTGTACACGCTGATCGTCATTCTGAACAAGAAATACATTAAGTGTTTAAACAACTAAAGTAGTACACAATTTCAGAAGAAAGCACCAAACCTATGTATATAATATTAAGATGAAATGTATCAAATACAGTACATTTAAATATATAGTTAATATATTACTAAATGACACCATTATTAATCAAATGATGTAATGATATACTTAAAAAACGTTGTGTGTTTATGAGAACTCAACAGACCTCTCTACATTTTGCCGACCCAACGTTTTTATTTGGGCCTGGATTATTTTTATTTAATAACACGAAATGAATATACATGAACATTTACGCACATTGACTATTAACATATAATTTAATGAGTAATGGCGCTGAAATAAATAAGCAAGCGCATCATATGTCTAATAATAATCCTAAACAAAACGTGCTGATCATTTCAATGTTCACTAAGCATGAAATCAGCATGCAACTCCTCGGTCAATACAGTCCGAACACGGTCGAGTCGCCAGTGTTAGACAGCCTCTTCATAGTCCGATCACTTGAAAGTTTCTGATATTTTGATGATACGAGTAAATTCGCTGGTTGCTGACACCCAGCTCAACTTAATCGCAAACAAAACGTAATGTTTGTTTACATCCAGTAAGAAAAGATGAATTCAACATACACCTACTCGGTAACAACAGTCCGAACATAGAAAATATGCACGTGCTCGGAGCATCTGTATCGAGCACGTGCATGTTCCTCCTCTGTATCGCATCAGCCTCATCTTATCTCAGCTCACTTAAATAATCGATTTAATAATAATCTTCTGACTCGGAAACCAGTTGTAAGAAGTTTTTTAAGCAAGAATACTAGGCATGAACTCGTTCTTTTGAAAATGACCTCGTTGAGTCGAAAGCTACTTAGCTGCTTGCAATGGCTGATCTTTTCAATATCAAACCGGTGAAGTTCCTATTTTAGACGAACTTAACCAGATGTGAACTGGTGGGTCATGCTTTACGCATGTGGATGTCCGCTTGTACGATACTGTTTTATTCCTTATTGATGCAGGCTAGAAGTATACGGTCATTGCACCGTGTGAAGCCATATTTATGATGCGTATGTTTTAAGTACTATTACTTTTTATCGGTAGTCGAACAAAACAAGTACATGCTAACCACACAATTAACCTTTGAAATTCTGAAATGTTCCTTCAAATATTTCATTTAAAAACAAAACTCACCGTTGTAGTATGCTATAGATCTTTATACACGGAGCGATGTAGGCAGGCAATCTGAAACGAACACAAAGCAAATAAGTGCATGAAGTTCGATCTTCAAATGGCCTTCATATTAAAATAGCATGGACCGTGTTATTGGTATATCGAATTATCTTGGAAGAACATCACACGGTACTGATTCCTTTTTTCAGAATGATTCGATAGCAGACTTCTAGTTTCAAGATGAAGTGCCAATGCGTATTCGGTGAGAACTGACGGTTCAAATAATCGGCTTAGCTATAAAAGGAGATGGCTTCATCATTATGAAGATTTGCGGGCGTTGTTTCACAACCTAATTAGTTTAATGGCACGTTAATTGATTCAACCAGTACTTCGCGAAGCTTCACTTGATATATATATTTCGCGCTTAGAAATTCTCATTTGGAGTAGCGGCAATTTACAAATTGTGATATGTTGTATACATATTAACGCGTGGATTCAGCTCGAATTTCTTAAGAACGGAAACATAAGTAATTGAAACGGTATTCCGCATATTGTAAGACAAGAACTGACTCATAAGTAGTAGTTGAAAAGTGCACACCATAATATATTATATACACTTCACATTGGATACATTTGAATGGATATCACCTGTCTTCAGAAGCGATAATACGATAACATGAATTGCAGATACATTGTGAAATGAGCAATCCTGCTCAATCGAACCATACGAGCTTAGAAAGAAACTTGCGTCACCATACATCAACGTTGGGACAGTTTCGTCCAGCCTGCCAACACTCGCCGCGTGGCCAGGAAATTATTGGCTTATCTTGATTGTGATAAGGTGTTTTTATGTTCCATGATGAATGCGCTGTCTTCGTGAAACAAATACAAAATACATTGTCACAATGCATATTTCAAAGGTGACGTGATTTGCGTTGTCAAACATCGGTATGCTAAATAAATTTACTTCCGGCTTTGCGTAATTCGAAGTTTACTCAGGCGTGCGTTTAAGAGCCACGCATCAGTTAATGCGTAATGCATTGAACATAGAACAATTTTATTTTAAGTTAAAAACATGTAACACGCTCTTAGACTTGTTTTATATTGTTATGATAACGCTCTGGTAAAGTTAAATATTTTCTAAGAACTGTACAATGATATTTGCCCTTAATTTATAACGTCTTGAAACTAGAATAGTATATATCTTTCGTAAATAATGTGTTTGAATCTTTGACAATATGAAGAATCAGTAATACTGTTTAATACACCAGTTTCAGATAATATTATAAACAATCAAGCCCAAACCATGCGATTTATCGAAGAGTAGTTGTCCATCAGGAACGCCGTAAACTTGTAAATAGTATAAAGGGTATTTCTGAATTACTTGGGTTCTACTTGAACGTATTTCTTATAGTTTCGCTAATAAAAACAGTGCCTTACTACAAAAATACTCCGTACATGTACTTTGATGACAATCATGACTGCAAAATGGGCAAAACTATACAGAAATATAATCTAACAAATCTTGCTATGTAGAGAATGTCTACTATAAAATCATATTTATAATGTTAACTTATTATTGTTGTACTCAAATGAAGACGAACGCGTGATCTTGCTACGGAATTAAACCATTAATTGCGTATGGAAACATATAATTCAATGAAATATATGGACGTTAATATACACAAGAAAAGTAACAGTCGTATGACTAAATCCAACAGTTTACGGAACTCTTATTAAATCACCAAATTCAAGAAACACGACGCACAATAAATCGTAATTGTGTATCTGTTTTTCATTAGTAGCGCGCTAATTGGGTCTTCTTAGACGCCATTGCCAGCATATTATACTTCTAACTTATAACTACTAGATGACATGGTTTGGGTAATAAGACACACTATCTGGGGATGATTTCCAGAAAAGGGACACTTTATCAATTCCATTAAAGCTGTATTTGTGTTAAGCATTTAATTGAACTCATGCATGATTTTCATAAAAAGTATGGGCCACCGAACACTATAAGAAGAACGACATCAACAAATGGACACAGGGCCTCAAAACCCAGCCGAAACTCATAACCTATCGACAAATAAAACATCAGTATGTGTGCGAAAATAGCGTTACAATGTGCCTTAGAAACACCGCAGGTCGTTTATAGCGCAGATCAGAACTGGAACATTGCCACTACGCATTAAAACCGGGAGATTCCGACACCTGAAGCACAAAGAGAGGCTGTGTTTACTGTGCAAGGGACCAAATCAAATCAAATCAGAGCATCACTTCTTATTTGAATGTTATACAACCCTAAGACTTTTGTTTTATACTTCGATCATAACGATAATACCAAACCTGATTCGTATGGACTATTGTGACAGACTCAAGTGTCTAATGACGAATAAACGGGTGATATATAAATTTGCTTTATTTATAAAATATTGCTACTTTGTTAGAAAGCATACTTTGTGTGACGATATGATTTTATTATGGTTATTATACAAAACTGTACATGACATTTATAAATAATCAGTAATTTTTTTAATATATCCTATTTAACAGGCATTAGACAGCTACAGATAGCCAAACATTTCTTAATCTTATTTCGATTTGAAATTGTATATAATAGTTATTATATGTATGTACTATGTGTCACTTAAATAAAATATGAAACTATGCTCCACAAATAAACAGGTTCACTAAAAGTTGTGAAAACTGTTTGCAAACTCAGTTTTATTAAATATAACTCATTTGTCTGAAAACCAGAGGCAATTTATCCAATAAAATGTGTTTCGACTTAATATGATTCGATTAATTCAATACGTTATGTATAATTATAGTATGACCATTACTCATCAATTGTTTAAAACGTTTGATTGGTTCAAACCCTTGCTTTGGTTTCGAGATATTATCTTTCTCCGGAGTTAACCACTGCGAACTGAGCCGTATATTGTATAATAATGGCATATAAATGTATGGGTATATACACAAATAATAAAATTATTGCATTTGGTAAAGTAAACTATATGTTTGCTTTACAAATCAGAAAATGCCTTCGAAACCAACTTACGTAGCAATTATATTCCGTTTTATGTTAAATTACTCTATTGAACCTTACCCAAAGTTAGATGCTTACTAACATGTTAGTAATATCTGTTTTATACATGATGACAACTAGATCATTATTTGCGCTTTAGGAAACATTTAATTTTTTAGCCATACACACAATAATCATCATTAACATACTAACTTGTTTCGGACCAATATATTTAAGATTGCTAATATTTAATAAACATCCCTGATATTGGACACACTTATTTCTTATTATTGTTTTTTTTTTGTATTATTTTGTTTTGCTTTGAGAAGCTGTTCTGCCAATCGTTGTGTATCACAAAACGAATTCAACTTATCAAATCGGACAGTTTTGTTTTCCAAAAATTCCCAAAGGAGCCATTCTGTATCTACCAAGGTGTTCAAGAAATACAATTATTGGCAATGATTATCTTGTTCACTACTTCCGATGTTTCGCTTAGATTGAACATAGTAAAACGAAGCTGTTAACATTATTTATATTTATATATATATGTATGTACACCAGAAACAGCTTTCGCATACACACTATTATATTTGCAAACATTGTAAAAAACAATTTAAATAAACAGATTGCAAGCAAAAACACAATTTGAAAAAAAAACAACGACTGATATTTCGCATGCGAATTTCAATTAGTCTGGATGTAAATCCGTGCCTACAAATATAATAATGTAATATTGCCCGCAAATTTGGTAGCATATTATTATATTAGTAATATACATAATGTACATGCTTGTTTTGAAAATATTACAAACACTAAACTAGTTTAATCTTATCGATTATGTATTTAAAATAAACAAAACGACACATTACACTTGTGTTTTATTTGTAAATGATATTTCGCTCGTTTGAAATAAATATCCAGTTATTGTTAATCTATAACTTTATTTTTTTGAAGATTCTTAATATACCACATTTACAAAAGTCCATTGAAGGTATTTAAATTTACCGAAAGACAACTCTAAATTGTGATCTCGAGTTCGAATAAGTGTTGCATAGAATATGTTAAACGCTATATCAAATGCATTATACATTCAGGCAGTCTAAAATGTATATTTTGAAAGCGCGTATTTGAACGCCCCGCTTCTTTCTAAAACAACAATAAAAAAAGTAATTGATCAACGCATATATTCACTTTGATATATAATACACAACAAAGTAAACGAAAATACATGACATTTCGCAAACCGTAAAATTAACGTTACTCGCATGGCTATAGGAGTTTTATCAAAAACTCTTCGTCTGTGGAATGGACAATGTATGCATTAATTGTCTCCTGGAAATAAATCATGGCAGAAAGTTACATACGCGGACAGAATAACAAACGCGTATTAATTTAGCGCCGGCAAAAATGGTCCTGTTATACAGAAATACCATAGGCGTCTCCAATATATCCAATTATTTTTGGTTCTGGTATGATATTGGCTGAGAGATTATGCCATATATCAAGCGATATGAGAATATTGAAAGTTCTTCGAAATAATTATACTGCACAGATTTTAAGAGGAGCGCAATAATTGCAAACAACATTCGACCAAGGAACCACACCATCATTACGGGATGCATGCGGTTAATGTCTCATGTATTATGCAGATTAAAGTATAGTTTTGTGGACCCGTGAATGTTATGTCTTAAACTTGTGAATTTATACGACAAGCCAACCCGTGTCATAGGGAACTATTCGTTCGACAATGTGTATGAAGGTGAATTGTTTTATATGTTTAATAATATAAATGAAGATTCTAGAAAAGAAGAGCAATTGTATTTGCCAAAGCTAAAATGACCGTTTGTGTTACAATCTTCCTGTACACAACCATTTATGAATCGGATATTTTAGTAAAGATGCTTGACTACATCGGTACGTTAACATATAATAAATGTGTTTAGTTGAAAACATAAGACAATAATATGAGACATGTGTATATCAATTAATGTACAATACATATAGTACAAACCATAACTACTTGTAATCATGAGTGTATGTATGCATGGTAAGATTTCTGAGTAAATACAACGCTAAACATGTATATATTTATATTATTAATATATTTTCTAACAAAAAAGTATGGCGTTATATGTATCTCTTGAACTGCATCGAGCAATAAAACGGCCGATGTATCCATTAATGTGTATGTGCTTTGGGAATCTATTATATAAATGCAATCATATGATTCTTATATAAAGACACAATCAAACTAACAGCGGCTGATGTACTCAAGTGAAGACATCGTATACACGAGAACACGTCACCTTTATTTGCACACGCTAGTATTGAAGAAATTGACACTATAACATAGTTATGTGGCATTTATCAACAACAACAACAACAACAACAAAGTTGTATTATGATATAAAGGCCACCGGCCCCTGACACAGTTATAGAACATAATTATATATATACAAAAGCATGAGTGCAAATAACATCATCAAGCATGAATTGATATAGGTTTAACATATTGGAAAAGAAAGTAAAAGATAAGTAGCTACCCTACAACGTAAGTAACTCATTACGTCTTACTGATACAAGGTTAATATACGATGCTAGGTCCTTAATATAAGTTTCATTTCGACTTGACATTAATAAATGCAATTTCATTCCTTTGGGATTAATAAGAAATTTACTCTGAATAAATCGTGCCCTAAAATCCTTAAACATTGGACAGATAAAAACAAAATGATATTCCTGTTCAACTTGTTTTGAATTACAAACTTTACGAATTCGTTCATGTATTGGAATATTAGAATACCGGCCCCTTTCTATTTCAAGTTCATGGTTACCTGATCTCAATTGTGAAAAATATTCCTTTATTTTCTTATACATAGAATGTCAAGGTACCTTTCATGATTGTACGATGACTTTATATGTTTATACACGCTCAGTTTTGGTGAATGGTTAATAGTTTCTCCCCATGATTGGACGTATTGGTCTCTGAGACGCATAGGACATTCGTTTAAGAAAGTGCTTAAATGTGGTACATGACCGTTGTTCCAAACGTATCCAAATCAATGTTCATGCAATAAACGTTTAATTTCCGTTGCCCAATTTACAGTTAGACGGACCTTAGTATCAACCAATTAATCGTAACATTTTCGTACATCATTTCGAGTCAGGCAGTTTTAGTATTTTAAGCCAGAATTTTAAACACCTTATCTGCGCATTAATAAATAACGGGTAACGACCACAGTCACCAAGTGTGACAGAATTTTGTGTTTTGTCATTTAAGCTTGCATTTCTTTACAAGCATAACGTTGTATTCGTTCTATCCAATCTCTGGTTTTGAAACCCCACAATATACACCCGTAAAGTAATATTGGCACAACTTTTGAGTCAAACAGTTTAAAGAAAATTGAATTTGGCAGTTGGCCTTAATTTGACATAGTAGTAGTANCAAGGTTAATATACGATGCTAGGTCCTTAATATAAGTTTCATTTCGACTTGACATTAATAAATGCAATTTCATTTCATTGGGATTATTAAGAAATTTACTCGGAATAAATCGTGCCCTCAAATCCTTAAACATTTGACAGATAAAAACAAAATGATATTCCTTTTCAACTTGTTTTGAATTACAAACTTTACAAATTCTTTCATGTATTGGAATATTAGAATACCGGCCCCTTTCTATTTCAAGTTCATAGTAACCTGATCTCAATTGTGAAAAATAATTCCTGTATTTTCTTATACATAGAATGTCAAGGTACCTTTCATGACTGTACGATGACTTTATATGTTTATACACACTCAGTTTTGGTGAATGGTTAATAGTTTCTCCCCATTATTGGATGTATTGGTCTCTGAGACGCATAGGAAATTCGTTTAAGAAAGTGCTTAAATGTGGTACATGACCGTTGTTCCAAACGTATCCAAATCCATGTTCATACAATAAACGTTTAATTTCCGTTGCCCAATTTACAGTTAGACGGACCTTAGTATCAAACAATTAATCGTAACGTTTTCGTACATATCTAGAGTCAGGCAGTTTTAGTATTTTAAGCCAGAATTTTAAACACCTTATCTGCGCATTAATAAATGACGGGTAACAACCACAGTCTCCAAGTGTGACAGAATTTTGTGTTTTGTCATTTAAGCTTGCATATCTTTACAAGCATAACGTTGTATTCGTTCTATCCAATCTCAGGTTTTGAAACCCCACAATATACACCCGTAAAGTAATATTGGCACAACTTTTGAGTCAAACAGTTTAAAGAAAATTGAATTTGGCAGTTGGCCTTAATTGGACATAATAGTAGTAGTTTTATTTGGGCACTGATACACAAATCTCAGTATGATACAAACAAGTAGATACATACTAACAAATACTGATGAATAACTAGTTAAGTAATACATGGCATAATATAACAAATATAAGTTCAAATAAATAAATATAACCATGAAATGCTAACCATTACCCGGGATAACACAAACAAGTGAAAATGATTTCACTTATTTCCATTGTGGTCCCATTAGATGATAGAATACTGTTAATTGCCCGTTTACCTTAAATACTGTTTGCGTCAGCCATTTGCGTGAGCAAAAAGGACGCTTTATCAATGTTATGAAAGAAAGAGGGTTAATTTTCCGGATTTTCTTTAGCCGATATTTGAAGATATGTTAATACGATTGATACAAGCGTTGGTTAGAAATGTCTTTATCTGATAAATCAATACTTTGCACGAGCAATTAGAAGTTTTGTGTGCACTATACTTCTTTCATACGTCTCTGAAGTGCTTATAGATTATAATAAAATCAGAAGTTTTATCTGTGCAACGGAAATCAACATCGCTTTACGCACACTATGTTTGACATTATTTTTGGGAAACATACCAACATCTTTGTATTTATTAACAGAAGCAATACATGCTATCCATCAACAATTAACGTTCACATTTGAATACACTATATTAATTAATACTTTAGTTTAGGTGTTCATTGACCGCATATAATAGTTCGTTTAGAAAACTCCGTAGTACTAGTTTTGTTTGGTATATGCATGGTTTAAACATATGATGGATTAATAATCATGTTTTTCCGATATAAGGGAATAAAACAACTTTTATGTTGAATGTCATAACTGAATCGCATCAACCGGTTTCATGTTTGCTTTATTATAAAACACATGGACAATGCTGCAATTATTATGATTGTTAGCTTATCTGATATATGTATTTATATTTTAAATGAAAACAATAGTTTACAATGTTTCGCTCATTGTTATATCGTTTAATTCGAGTGTACATTAACGATAATGTGTGCCCAATGTCCATACTATTAAGTGAATGTATAGTGTACAGCAATACAAATATAAATTAAGAGAACAGGATGGCAATAGTATCATAGAGTGAAATGCAGTTTTTCCTGTTTTAATAATTAATAACTTATTTATTGTAACGCAATTTATTTTTATTTATTTAATAAGATTCAGGTATGTGTTGTTATATCTAATTATGTACACAATCGTTTTGTTATGTGTTGAATCATTTTTCGTTTGAATTGCATTATAACAATTCATATACATAAAACAAAATTAAACCAAATATATTAAACCTATAATTGTACTTATAATATAGTTCAAAAGTATAGTATGCGATTGCGGTTATTTCAAACAGTGAAACGAGTACAATTTAGGTACGCATTCAATAGAATAAATTTGAATTATAATAATACCAACGCAAAAAAAATAGTGTTTGCGTTTACTCTCTCGTACAAAATCCTGTCCCCAAATGTTATACATTTTTCTTTGTATTTTATCCAACTGCGAACCAAGTAAGGTTTTAAAACTTGCGTTAAAATTCCAACACTGCCAGGTCATCAGGTGTGGAATGGTAAGGCCATGGTTCTATGAGGTCTTCATTGCCATGGTATAAGATTAATTGACCCATGTTAATACACGTTGGGTTTCATTCAACTAGACTAACACGACAGAAAAACAATCATTCAGACGAAAAGGAAACCAATGTAAGACATATGCTGACGATATCTGACTGGCTTTTCGTTAATTTCCTTCTTAAACTAACCTTCCCTTTGAGATAACGTGGACCGTAATATTGCGAGGTCGAATTATCTAAACAAATCATTATACAAAACTGTTTTATGTTGTTGTCCATATTGATCCGCTACAAGACGTCGTTCAAGACCAATTGTCTATGTGTGTTCAGTGAGAACTGGTGATTTTGATAATCGGCTCAGATAAATGGCTTCCTCGTTATAAAGATGTACGGGCTATTTTTATAAACCTTATTAGTGTAATGGCACATACATTGCATTTACCAAGAGATTGTGAAGCTTCATGTGGTTCATATATTCAATTAATGTATATATTGCGTGATTAGTATTGACTCATTTGGTGTAGCGGAAATTTACAAAGTGTAATCTACTGAATACATGTTAACGAATGAATTCAGCTCAAAGTTCTTTAGAAAAAAAACTCAAGTAATGGAAACTGTATGCCGCATATATTTATAGCCAAGAACTGACTCATATGTAGTAGCTATAATTTGCACACCACAATATATTGTAAATATATATAGTAAACATTGAACAGTGGGTACATGTGAAGGCAACATCAACTGTCTTAAGAAGAGATACGAATATACAAGGTATTCCACTTAAATTTGGGAAAAGAAGAATCCTGTTCGATCCAACCATACTGAGTTTTCACACATAATCATCCATCAACGCTTTGGGAGTTTCGTCCAACCTGTCAACAGACGTCGCGTGTCCAGGAAATTAGTGGCTTATTTTGGTTTTGCAAAGCTGTTTATATTTTCATAGATTAATGCGCGGTTTTCATTAACAAAATACAAAAAAAAATACCTTGCAGTACTGTTACTGTATATTTCAAAGGTGACGTGTTGGGGATTTGCGATGTCAAAAGACATAAGCCTATACAAATTAACATCCGGCTGCACGTACGTCAAAGTGTATTAAAGCGTTTGTTTTGGAGGCAAATGTGAGGCGTTGACTATAATGCGATTTTATAAAAAAAAATCATTCATCACGCTCGTGTTTTCTTAAGTTATACTAATTGAAGTTATTGGAACGTTAAACTGAAAAACTAGTATTCGCCCTTACTGCAGTATGTCGTGAGACTAGATCAGGGATATTATGATCAATATAACCATATCTTTTATTAGTACTGACTCAACTAGTTTTCCTTTAAAACAAAATATATATGTCTAATATGTTAATATTCAAACATCAGTTGTTGTTGTATATTTTATACCAATCACACAATAAGTTCACGACTATGCGATCGATCAAACAGAAGTCAGTCATCGAACACGCTTTAAAATGTTATACAGCCTTAAGCATATTTGTACGGGATTTTGTTTGAACCTTGTATTTAATGATACCTAATTTCTTAAATTACTGATAATATACATGTGCAGTTCTACGGAAGTAATCTATTCTTAAAGTTGGTTTACGATCTTGACTTCCTAGTGATATTTAACATATACTGATATATAACATGTATCTGTATATACTGTCCATCTATATCATCAGATTTCACATATAAAACAACCTATTGTTGTACTCAACTAAAGACGTTAGCGTGTTCACGATATTGAATTAAAAAAAAAATCATAAGCACTACATATTTCCTTATTCCTAGATGGTGTTATATTCTGAAAGAAAGGTATATCGAGGGAAACATAGTCTGCGGATGGAGACAATCAATTCATTGACCACTAGTTTTTGTTAAAACTCATATATGGACGGTAATATCAGCAAGGCAAACAGCAGTGGCTTCAATAAATCCAATAGTTTTCCTAACTCTAATTTAATCGTCAGAGATCAGAAAGACGATGCGCTATAAATCCGCCTTTTGGATTGCGTTGTTATCAGTAGTGTGATAATTGGCGCTTCTGTGATGCCTGAATCCAGAGTATTATACTTCGAATATGTCACTGATAGATAACTCTAATGAGGAAATAAGACATATTATCTGGGGTTGATTTCCAGAAAAAAGTTACAATTTATCATGGTCTTTATAGCTTCATTATTTTTTAATTGTATTGAATTTATACACGATTTTCCGCTTTTTACACACCCTATTGGTATTTACTATATTTTTTTTGTGGTAACAAGGTTGACTAATGAATATGTTATCTATGCATTGCATGTTAAAGCATTCGAAATTTAATCATGACCTCTTTAATATACTTTATTTTGTTTTGAAGATTGTTTATTTAATTTATTTACTTACAAAAACAGCACATCATACAAATATAAATTAAATTCAGACACGATATTCACCGCGATTCAAATTCGATAAGTTCTTGAGTCACCGGTAGTTTATATTGGATCATTATGGCTTTAACATTGTATATATATTTTATCTCAATGATACGGGCAAACACTCTTCGCGCGTCGGCTGGCGTTGACCGATCATACGTATCTTTTTTTTTACATAACTTAAGACATATCAATGCAATTCGAATAGACAAAATTTAAATAAACGAAACGACTCATAACATTATTTTGTTATTCATACGTGCTATTTTGATTTTTTTTAAACATATGTACGCATTATTTTCAATATATGATTTATAATTAGGGTACTATTACATGTAATTTACCAATGTGTTAAACAAAACGCCATTACAGGTGTTCAAATTTACCGACAATCATATCTGGATTGTGATCCCGTGTTTGAACAAGTGTTGTTTGTTGGTTGCATATAATATTTAAAACGCTATGCAGCTTACATACAGTATACATACATGTTAAATATTAACTTTGACAGCGCGTATTTGAACGCTCCGCTTCTGACACAGTGATCAGTAATTTATTGATAAACACCTCAATTCATTTCCGCATTTAATACATCAAACATTAAGCAAAACAATTATATATTTCTAAAAACGTGATCCTAAACTGACACATAGCGTAACGCCAATGGCATTGAGAGTTTCATCAAATAGCCGCCTGTTGGATCCGTGGAATCGACAATGTATGCGTTACTTGTCTCCTGGATATAAATCATGGTAGAAAGTTCCATACTTGGAAAGAATAACAAACAAATACAAATTAAGCGCCGGTCGAAAATGTTCCTGCTACATTTGTATATCGCAAGGCCAGCGCGTCTCCAAGATATCCTATTGTATATCACAAGGCCAGCGCGTCTCCAATATATCCTATTGTATATCGGAAGGCCAGCGCGTCTCCAATATTTCCTATTGTATATCGCACGGCCAGCGCGTCTCCAATGTATCATATTGTTTATCGCAAGGCCAGCGCGTCTCCAATATATCCTATTGTATATCACAAGCCCAGCGCGTCTCCAATATATCCTATTGTATATTACAAGGCCAGCGCGTCTCCAATATATCCTATTGTATATCGCAAGGCCAGCGCGTGTCAAATAAATCCTATTGTATATCGCACGGCCAGCACGTCTCCAATATATCATATTGTATATCACAAGGCCAGCGCGTCTCCA
>VMBQ01002011.1:0-13399 GCA_007657795.1 Dreissena rostriformis | reverse complement strand
AAAAGCGGAAATTTTCGTCCCTGATTAGCCTGTGCGGACTGCACAGGCTAATCTGGGACGACACTTTACGCACGAGCATTATGCCCAGTTTTCTCAGAACACAATTTACTATAAAAATGAATGTACTATGTGTTTTGCATGTTTCCACTGATTTTCGTAAACATGTTGTTTATACATGTACACTCAATGCATTGTTTATATGAAAACACATAACTCTCACACATACTGTATTATTATTTTAAATACTAATTTTACGCGTGTATGAATGTCTAATAATATGAATCACGATGAGCTGTAATATTTGTTCTGTTCTGTATTATTTGACGTTACGGCTATAACGTATTCTAAATTCAGGAGGGGTTAAAGTGATGCAATGACATGGTCATTAATAGTCCATTCCATGCGTGAGTACAATTAAGCGTTGACCCACTATTAAGTATGTCGTTGATCCCGTGAAACGTTCATTACTAATTCAAACTCACTTTTTCAATTATTATTGTGTCACTAAACTTTTGGATGACGTTAAACGGACTTAAACATTCGAGCTCGTTTCTATGTCACTTCAGTTATCTTTCAAACAGTCACCGAGAAAGATTGAAGAGATTGAACGCTCTATTCCCTGATCGTAAGTCGGACATCATTGAGACTCGTTCTGGGAAAACTGGCCCTAAATGCATGTGAAGTCCGCACAGGCTAATCAGGGTCGACACTTTCAGTTTTTATGTTGTTTTTTTCTTTTAAAGGAAGTCTCATCGTCGCGAAAAAATAGTTAAGGCGAAAAGTGTTGTCCCTTATGAGCCTGTGCGGACTGTACAGGCTAATCTGGGGCGACACTGTGCGCACATGCATTTAGCCCGGTTTTTTCCGAGCGAGGCTCATATAGATTACAAAGTAAGATTTAGAATAAATAATATGCACGTGCAAATTAGGTTTTGTTGTTATAATTTATGAAACACTATAAAGTGTATATGAATGAATGTTTATTACCTTATGAATGTTGTACTCAAATACATGTTCTTAAAATACTCTGTAAATAACATGCTTGCAAGTATGTATGTAATATGTTACGGAATATCTTAGTTGATTTAACAATCAACTACACGTCATTAAATTACTATGTATATTATAAGCGTGTATGTATGTCTGTAATATCTTACGGATAAAATAAAATTATATACACGAAAACAAAGAGAAAATATTTAGAATAATGAATTAGAAATATGGTCTTTATTATGTGACGCATCTCGTGACCACACACTATGCAGCTGGTTCGATACCAAGGGACATTATTTTGTTTCAAGTGCGTTTTTATGTACATTGACATTGATTTTTTTTACCACATGATTGAATCACAAACGACTTTTATGGCGCGATTCGAGGTATTAAAAAAATCATTAAAACAATAATAGTTGTTCACTTTAAACAACACACAATTCGATCAATCATATTTAGACAACTGATAATAACCAGGTAATAAAAATTTCATAAGAAGTTAATGATCTGTTTAGCTTTTACCAATAAAAAGTATATCTAAACACAAAGAAAAGTGTGTTAATGTCTTCACCGAAAACACCTGCAGTGAAAGGCCGTTGTGATATCCTTATTAATAATAGCAATTAAAGTTTGACTTTAATGCGAGACAGAGACAAGAAAAAAATAACGTTTCTCTGTTATCGAAGATGTTGAGTACTGTTAAAGTGTAACCTACTGAATGTGGGTTATTTGGCGATTGGGTTTAAACGAGCACTAGATAACACGAGCAGTTCACGTGCAAACTGAATTGCACATTTTCGATTTCTCTTCAGTCGTAAGTACTCAGAGATGCTCATTTATTCACCCCAAAGAACTCGATTGGAATGTGTCGAAGTGTCGAAATGACCTTGTACAATCAGAGTCACGTTCACTTACTTAAACAGTGAATTTACATCCAAAGTAAGGCCTGCTTCTGCATTGTAACGTTCATCATAATCGACTCAGCTGTGCTCAAATGTGTCGTGTTCTGAGAAAACTGGGCATAATGCTTGTGCGTAAATTGTCATCCCAGATTAGCCTGTGCAGTCCGCACAGGCTAATCAGGGACGACAATTTCCGCTTTTATGGAATGTTTCGTTTACATGATGTATCTGATGATGAAATCCAGTTTAGGCGGAAAGTGTCGTTCCTGATTAGCCTGTGCGAACTGCACAGGCTAATCTGGGACGACACTTTACGCACATGCATTATGCCGAGTTTGCTTTGAACACGACTCAAATGTTATCGAAATTCGTGTATGCTGACATTGGATTACTCCGATGTCATTTTATTTGCGAAAAGTATCATAATGTACAAATATTCGCGATAATGCATCTCTCGTCAAAACGATCTCCGATTTGTCACGGTTTACTTAATTCATACGTTTTGTGCATTAAGCAACAATAAAAGCTTTCCATACAGCATGCAGCTATCAACCAAAAATATTTAAACTACACATTAACTCACTTTAAATTATTAAATGCTGTTTTCAGTTGAAAGTGCATACTTTATATGTAAACGTCGATTCATTGAAGTGAAATGATTTAATACTGTTTTCAGTTGTGAAAGTGCATACTTTATTATATTATGCAAACGTCGATTCATTAAAATTAAAGCGTTTAGAAAGAACTTACCATAAGAACCCACAGTAGTAGCCGATACGTGGGTATTTCCGAAACCATGGTTACTTGCTGGTAACTAACATGGTACGATCCTCACATTTATCTCCAAATCGTTCACTTTGAATCAGTCTTATATCTCGATTATCACGTAATCCCATTCAGTTTATCCTCATATAATCACTATTCAAACATCTTCATTCAATGCTCCAGACTCACGTGTGCCCAATATTGCTTAACATTTCGCTGTATCATAAATGTAGAATCCAAACCCCTAAACGTTTAAAGAGCACATTGGATTGCTCTTAATCCTTTTAGTGAGTAAAATACCAGTATACACCCATCATATCTTACATTTATGTTTGCACTTGTTCAAAATACCAATTTTTCATAATGTCCTTTGCTCTAAAATAGCTTGTATAGAATCTTAAGAATATTTCCCCAACTTAGTTCATATACACTAAATATGTCCCTTAGAACACAGGAATTTTTACATTGATATTATTGCATATATCAAATAACTCAAAATGCAACATTGTGCCCCTTTACTAAAATTCAGCGGTTTAAAAACTACATTTAACTAATTTGCTTTAAATGTGAATGAATGATTGACACGAGTCAACAAATTGTTCGAGCAAAGCGTCTGTATTTAACACCCCTCTATTATAAGACAGTTAACTATTATTTTAATACCACTATCACAGCGCAACTAAAAAGCCGCTTAGTGCAGTACCTGGCTACGAAACGCCTATATTTATTCCCCAATTTCATGGCTTTATATTCTAGAGACATTTATTGTACCAAAAACCCATTGAGCCAACAACCTTTTTTTATATAGAAGGGCCGCTTTAGTGGGGCAGCGGGTCACGCGAGGCGAGGCGAGTAGCCGCATAATAGGTCGTTATCTTGTGGGCGGAGTCTAAAATACTGACTACGATCGAACCAATAGGAAACGCCCGTGTACTACCGGTAATCATTGGGACGATCTGATCACACGCAAGACACTATACGCTAACTTTTTTTTTTACAATGAATGATTGCAATTTTAAACCAATTTAATCGCTTGTCCGGCGATTCACAAACGCTATCATCGTGTACGAAAGGTCAGATAGAACTAAGATATGCGATTTAAAAATTTGACACCCGTACGTTAACCCAGAGGTCTATTGATAGATATTTGGTTAACCATTTTTTTCGCTACCGCTGTCTTTGCCAGTCATGTTTCTTACCGAGTCATCATTTAATTTACCGACTACTGACCACACATTGCAAGACCAATATTTGATTATAGTTGAACACATTTATAGCGCCATGGTGAATCATATAAACATTCTTGGCGTGTTCGTCGGCCTCTTTCTTCCCGCTAGATTTACGTACATGTTCAAATATAAACATTATTGCCATGTTAAGACTTTGTTTAGTCAGCCAATTCCACAGATTACTGAGTCGGTTGCCAGGTAATACAACGACTGTTCAAAGGATTAGTTTAAACCTATTTATCTAAGCCCGGTTGCATTGAAAATACTACTACTTATTTGAAACGCTTTCCAGTCAGGTTCCTGGGACTAGAACCAGTTCTTGGTGTCTATGGGGGAGATCTAAAGAACGCTCCCACAGTGGGGATCGAGCCAGTGACCTCCCGGTCGCTAGGCGGATACCATATCCACTACGCCACGGCGACCTGTTCAAAGGATTATCGATGCAAAACCGGAGACTCCATTAAGGCTAATTCTGGGAAAACTGGGCTTAATGCATGTGCGTAAAGTGTCGTTCCATATTAGCCCGTGCAGTTCGTTCAGGCTAATCAGGGACGAAACTTTCTGCTATTGTGGAATTTTTCTTTACAAGGAAGTCTCTTCTTAACAAAAATTCAGTCTAGGCGGAAATTGTCGTCCCTGATTAGCTTGTGCGGACTGCACAGGCTAATCTGGGACGACATGTTAACGCAAATCTATTTAACCCCCTTTTCACAGAGCGAGACTCATTTTGAGGTTGCGTACCGACAAATCGCAATTGATTCGCGTGATTACGGCAAGTAAATCCTGAGACTTCATAAAGACTTCGGGTATTTTAAATTAATAAACATCCAAGGCAGCTTTACTAGTCTGTTGTTATACGCAATGAAAGCGCTGCATTGTGTAAGACGCGAATTCAGATTTTTTTTAAGTAATAAGAAAGGATTTTTTTGCACTAACTGAAAAAGAGCGATATCACCAAGAAGACGGACTTGGTTATCAGGGTTAATTTATTGAAGATTAAATGTACAACGAAATACGTATCTTTTAAGATATTATGAAATTTAAGAATCGAATGTTCGACTATTTTCGAGGTGGGCAATGTCGGTGGTCACTAGATTGTGTGTGGCGGTCACAGACGACTCGACTCCCCACACGTGGCGCAGCGTTACCAGGTCAACGCGAGGACACTTAGCGCCGAGTGTCGTCTGCGTCTGCTAAGTGTGTCGTCGGCGTTTGCTAATGGTGTCGTCTGCCGAGAATGACGGTTCCCCACTCGCCTCCATGAATCAACGCCGGTGAGCCGTCCAGAAATGTGTCTTGATAAATTGATATTGCCAAGAAAGCTTTCTTTGAAACCGAAGAACACACCTGAGGATCACGAGCAGCGGTATCCGCACTTTGTTCGAATGTTATATACAGTGCGGTGTTCCATTTAACGTGTCGGTAATTAATACACATCTCGTACGCGGATTTATTAATGCTAACGACACCGCACAGGCATTATTTACCCATTTATGCCTAGCGTGTAGAAAAAAGGCCTTGGCAAACAGCGTAGACCCAGATGAGACGCTGCATGATGCGGCGTCTNAATGCTTGTGCGTAAAGTGTCATCCCAGATTAGCCTGTGCAGTCCGCACAGGCTAATCCGGGACGACACTTTCCGCTTAAACTGGATTTTCGCTAAGAAGAGACATCATTTAAACGAAAAATTCCATAAAAGCGGAAATTGTCGCCCCTGATTAGCCTGTGTGGACTGCACAGGCTAATCTGGGATGACAATTTACGCACACAAATTATGCCCAGTTTTCTCAGAACGCGACACATATAATAGGCAAAATAAAAGCATCACCAATTGATTCTGACCTGTTTTCATTGATCGTTTATGTTTCATATCTGAAAATTACATCGCATAGTAATACCAAACTATTTTTACGAATATCGGAAAAATATTATTTAAAAAAATGCCATGTCGTAGACATAAACCAGAAATATTTTCGTTATTTAATGTATACTACATATATTAAAAAATAACTACCTATTGCTACCCAAACCGAACGGCAGACAAAACGTTGCAATGCATTTTAAATTAAATTAAATTTTATTATAATGTCTTTTAAGTTGCGTTTTCTTACAGCAAACGGTTAAACATGTCCCTTTAAATTACTTATGCTTAAATGTAATTATTTTTATAGCCTGAAATGCATTTTTTTTTGGAAACCATGTGAAAAAAATGCAGATTACTTTTATGTATTGTGTGGATATAAACCATCAACTGTTCATTAAATACATGAATATATTTGTTATGTGCTAGGTTGACATGTTTTGTTAACTTTAAACCATCTAACATTGTTTGTTCCAGTTTTTATAATCGGTAAAGGCGTATTGTTTGCCTTAATTCGTTATTTCAATGTAATACCGTTCAATGCTTGAATAAACTATCTATAATAAATAACCGCTTTAGAATTATACTGGTCATTCAATATAATAATTATGCCTCAAAGAAGAAATAATCTAAGATACCTTTGTCCATCCATTTTTTAGTATATGTAATTCTAAATTGCATGTGCATTACAGTACAAACAACATAACGATACAAATGCGAATCCCCGCAAAACTACTTCATGTGTTAATCGTCTGTATATTGTTGTTTCAAGACTGTTTAGGAACGTCTCTATTTCGACTTGTATTCCACCAGCTGCTAAAAAGCTTGTTAAACTCCTCATATTTATTTATCGATACAACGGAATTGTTACTTCGATACGATCGGCCAGAGAACAGCTGTCTGTGTCGCGTTTTTCACATCTTATGAGTCGAGCCAGTTGTTCCGCTGACCATAAACAAAGAAATGAGCCTCTCTCTATGTGTACGGGGCTTAGCCCGGGTAATACATGTGCGTAAAGTGTACCCACATGCTATTCAGGGATGACACTTTCCGCCTTAACTGGATTTGCAATAATAAGAGACTTCCTTTAAACGCAAAATACCATAAAAGCGGCAAGTGTCGTCTCTGATTAGCCTATGCGGACTACACTTATCTGGGATGACATTTTACGCACATGCATTTAACCCCGTTTTCATAGAGCGCGACTGAAGTAAACAACTCGCTGCGTAGACAACGTTGACGGTATGTTGCGATGAAGTGTTGCATGAAACAAGGGAAGTGAATACGAAATATGTTTATCAAATAATGAAGAGGAGTTGTCCCCCGTGATTAGTATATTGTATGTTTACAGCAACTAACAATATATGTATCCCGGAAAAAACAGTTTTTTGGAAAAAAAACACTAACAGGCTGGTACAAATAAAGCTGACCCATTAATAATGCTTTCAAAATCACACACCGTATCAACCGTTATTATTTAAAGTAAGCTATGATTGGTTGATATAATGGACGAGCGTTGTTTGTACCGGGGTGATGAGTGGATTTTCCTAAACTCGTGCTTTTCCGGGATCAGTCTATCCAACCCATATCGCACAAGAAAAAGCTCTAACGCTTAAGATGTGTAATAAGACCACTTCTTCATACGAAATATGTTTTCTTAACCATGCATTTAGGTATTATTTCGAACCAAACATTCAACGAAGGCTGATGGTTGCTAAGGCGCTGTCTTTATTTTTGACTAAATTACACAATATATGCACATTTGTGCACACATCTTATGATATCATATAATGTGTTTTGTATGAAGCATTATATAACATACACTATATCGTTCAATAAAGGCAAAATTTACCGAAACACGGACAATTCCAATTAAATGCAAAACCTACATTCACATATGCAATTCATTTAATGTTGCAAAACAATCGCTTTGTATTCACTGTTACAATCACATACGTTACTTTTTAACACGCTATTTACAAAACACACATTTTACGAAGTAAAGAATACGTACACTACGAAGATACATTTGATCACAAAGGAGCTGTTATTCAATGACTGTAGTTCCCATCATTAAAATGGCGGAGTTCTATTTTAATGGCGACCATGGTGTTGGCATAAGCACTTTGGACTGCAGTACATAAAATTCTGAAATACAAGAAATTGTAATTACGTAATTTATATTATATACGTGTATATTTGCATGTACATACATATGAAGACGATCTTTTTCAATATTGTATATGTGACATCAGGAATATAATGCGACATTTAAAGAGACAACTGCAAGAATACCTCAATATGTACATCTGTACAATTTTTAATCTTGCGATTTCAGCATGATAAAACTTGCAAATAGAAAATGGAAAATCGTATGTCTTAAATAAATTAATTTGCAGTGGATTTTTTTAACACATATTTAATTTATACAATGATATTGGTTTTCGCGCAAAAATATAAACTTAACACGCTTACTGTTAGTCTCGTCCGTCTTTAACGCTGATTTATGCACGTTGTCGAGATCGCAATGTTGCCATAACAACCATCCTGAAATGGTCACATTGAAACATGAAAATAAAACAACTCAAAGATATACTCAGCCGTCTGTTTTACTTGTTTGAAACCCTGCCTACGTGCACGTCTGTCCATCGCTCGGTTGACGAAAAGATAGATCGGATCATTTTGTGTTTCATATTTGTTTACAAAACCTTCCGCGCCCGAGGCTGCATACTGTGAGGAACCGCCCCTGTGACCTGGCAGCGGCTCGGATGGTTCAACATTCCATTTATATATCAGTAAATTGGTCGATCGCTGTATAAATTGTGAATGTTGGAAAGCTCTGTAATACATATTCTTTGTTGTGACAATAATCTTGAATAGGTATTATAGTAATCGTAACTCAAACACCGCTTATAACTGTCAACTGACATGAACATACAAACAAGTGAACGAAGGTATATTAATATGTCTGGCAAACAACATACAAACATAGAATTAGAAGGGTCAATCGTATGTGCATTAAAGAAGGCGCTAGACAATACTCATACGGCGTTATACTGGACCGTTATTGTATATCGCCACTTTTGTAGATGATTCTATCTCGAAGGTATCGTTGGTTCGTTAATTAACGCATCTCTCAAACGAGGTGGTGTCAGAGATTACCGGGCGTGATGCAATATTTTGAAATAAATTACCGAGGTACGGCTTGGACAGCGCGGCGTACCAGCTGCCCAGGAGGGTGGCCCCGGGTCGGGTGAGAGTCTTCACCAGTGAGGCGGCCTTTGAGGGGTCGGGTGACCAGGTCACGTGCTGCAGCTCGTAGACGCCTGGAGGAGGGATAAGTTGTGTTAAAGTTGATACACAAAACTCATAAGGACTAAAAGACGTTGTTTGTTTCCACTAACCCAACCGACCCTAATATTTTGTGCCGACCCTTAACTCTGTTTTGACATTTCATCTTGAGTTTTCGATAATTTTTGACTACATTCGATAATATCAGCGAAATTTACTTAAACATATAAATATATATATTGAAGATTTATGCCATAGAACATGTTTTTGAATGTGGAAATAACGTTTTCATCTTTTTAAAAAGACCTACATACCCTTTTTTGAGGTGTTAGTGTGAAAAAAAGTTTCACGCTTAATTGAACTGGGGGAGGTTCTTATATTAAATGACTTGAATATGTGCAATTGCTTCGATCCATCCTTATGCTAGTATGCTTCATGGTTATATTTCGTTCGAACAAGTAGGCATACTATGTTTGGAAATCATCTGCCATGTTGACATACATGTAATACCTTTTCCCGGAGCCTCAATGACGTTGGTTCCGGGCAGGCAGGCGAGTACGTCATTCTCCTGTCGTTGTAACCATGGCAATATCTTGCTAAAGTAGTTCCCGATCCAGGCCGGATCACCGGCTAGCTTCTGGCGCACTTCCGCTCTATGTTGCAAGGAGTCTGTGCAAATAAAATATACACGCCCGCTCGTATATTGTATCAATTGATAGGCATCTATATGAATGCAAAGCACACGACAAAGTTTGTTTCTTGAACAAAGGAGACGTCTTTATCATTTATTCAAAATACATAGCTCATGTGCATACACCCTTCCATGTTAATGCACGATTTAAAAACATGTAGTCCGCCCCTTCCAATTTTAAGTAGTGGAAACAGCACATTTGAGTCACAATGTCGAAAGTTTAACAGATGATGATTTTACGCGAAACACGTCAACCTGCCTCTTTTCAGCCCAGAGCATCTTTGAGTTGTTCAAAATCCCTAAAGTAGTAACGTTCTATAATGCTTTAATGAAATTCGTTGACACGAACGGAGCTAACGCAAATTGGGACAATGTCGGTATAAATACGTACACGACATTATATAAAGGTAATGGGCGTCCATGAATAGAACGAAAGCATAGACTGCATGAATAGCTTCTTCTTAACTCAACAAATGTATAGGCAATCGTCAATAAATGTGCACTACGTTTCTGCCATCTGTACACTACGGAATCCGGATAGTGCCATCTATAATCTCGCCCTTCTTTCATCAAGGGCGACACACGAAGCGATACACGATATTTTTCGCGACACACGAATCGGCACACGATATTTTGCGCGATACTCAAAGCTACAAACGACATTTTGCGCGACACACGAAACGACACACGATATTTTGCGCGATACACGAAGCGACGCGCGAGAATGTACCACGAAATATCGCCCTTGTGTAGGTAGCCCAAAAGGCGTGGTAAATATCGCGTGTCTCTTCATGTTTCGCGAAAAATATCGTGTGTCGCTTCGTATGTCGCGCAAAATATCGTGTGTCGCTTTAAGTATCGCGCAAAATATCGTGTGTCGCTTTGAGTATCGCGCAAAATATCGTCTCTCGCGTTCCAAGTGCGACATACGCTATTTTGCGCGATACACAAAGCGACACGCAAAATACCGTGTGTCGCTTCGTGTGTCGCGCAAAATAGCGTGTATCGCTTCGTGTGTCGAGTGTCGCCCTTGATGAAAGAAGGGCGAGATTAGAGATGGCACTATCCGGATTCCGCAGTACACGGTTAGAGATGGCACTATCCGGATTCCGCAGTACACGGACGCGTTAGCACACGTATCGAATGGTAATACACTAAGATAAAGTACGCGGCAGAATGAACTAATTTCTAAACAAGTATACTTTCTTGAATATTTGTAAAAAGTAATATTTTAATATGATAACGTTAATATTGTATAGATATCAAACACTAGAAACACTGTTGTAATACATGTACCCGGTATGTGCAATAAACTGCGTGTACTTGCCTTGTAATATTGCATTTACTTTCACTTCCGAATACGTAACGTATACAAGCATATACATTTGAGATGACCACGTTCGTTTTTCCGGTGAATAAGCATTTTAAAATGTGTGTGTGTGTGTTTTTTTTATGAAGCATAGATTGTTTGTACATTTAGTTACGTCCAACTAATATACAGCGTGGCGATTATAGCAAATGTCTAGTGGAAGCGAAACAATCGGACGTTCTGCATCTGAGAATGGTTCATTCCGCCCATGAGAAAATAGTGATTAGTTAATAATATAGTCCTTTAGAGCAACGACACAGTTCGTACCATATTCCCAGATGTGCACCATGTCGTTTATTCCGCCTCCAAGCTCGCACGTCCAGTAACCAAGGCAACGCGAGTGCGCGAGACGCAGATGCAACCACTCCTTGCTGAGATCCAGGAACTGGCGCTGGTCACGTGGATGCACGACGTACGTCCGCAGCTCATATACTTTTCCGCCACAGACCGATGTCGTCGAGAACTGCTTCTGAAAGCCGGAAATCACGTTTCCTCAGATCCAATTGGCTTCTATATGAGTCCTGTTCTGGGAAAACTTGGCTTAATGCATGTGCGTAAAGTGTCATCCCAGATTAGCCTGTGGAGTCCGCACAGACTAATCAGGGAAATCACTTTCCGCTTCAATGGATTTTTTCGTTTAAAGAGGGATCGCTTCTAAACGAAAATTCAGTGAAGGCGAAAAGTGTCGTCCCTGATTAGTCTGCACTGGTTAATATGGGCTGACACTTTACGCACGTGCATTAAGCCTAGTTTTCCCAGAACAAGGCTCATATAATGTAATGGTAACGGAATAGATCTATATAATGTAGGTTCCGACGATGATGTCCGTTTTGCGCCGCGAAACTGAGAATTTGTTTTTGTTTAAGTTATTTGGCGTCCTATTTTTCCTAGAGGGCTTGAGTTGAAATGCACATTTTTAGCACTGATACATTCTGTTTTTGTGGCCGGTAAGGTATAACAAATTTGAAGTTTGTCTCATGAACGCATACATGTGTGGCACAACAAATAAAGTTATTAAATGCATGGAGAAAACATGTATCAACGAACATGTATTTGTGAATAACGTTTCGCGAGTTTTGTGTCGAATTACCTCATTTATAGGCAGAAACATAATTAATTTCGACTTTTTAAATTGTTGAATTGTAGAATGCATATATCTTTGTATTATAGTATTTCACGAACGGTCTTCACAATGATTTGTCGATTCAATGTGACAATCGATATTTCTGTTACAATACACTGATTCATTGAAAAATATAAAAATATACTAGATTATAACATTCACTAAATGTTTTATGAATGTATTGACATTTATCTTAAAAAAATCAACACAAGATTACAATGCGCCTCGCTTAAGAACGTGCACTAAAAAAGCAAATGCTTCCGACTCACATTTACATAAAATCGATACTAATGAGGGGTTTTGTAAGAGGAGGCAGAATATCTGACCTTTACCAACCGTTCGAAAAACACAACAGCGCACATGTTCTAGAGTGTTTTCACATTTTCTCGCAACTAGCAACAATAAACAAGCAAAATTTCGATAAAATATTTAGGTAAAATTGTTTAAATCCTAATCAATTTGTTTCAAAAGTTGCATCGCTAAGACAGTTAATCTTTTTTTTAACTACGCGCGACATAAAAAGCGAAGGACTGCCGGAACTGGACCAAGAACACATATTAGTTCTTCTTGAATGTTTTGGGCTCTTATGAGTACATACGTACAGCTAGCGACCCGGAGTTAGATTATTATAGCTGGCAGTTGGATTATTGCAACTAACTTCATATTGGCGCAAGAGAACGTCTAAACACTGCTTAAGCTAAACAATGGCTACCCATTGACGATATAAATATTGAAGATCGTTGAAAAAACAACAACAACAATAACGAAACATCAAAAATACATAAGCAATGCATCTATTTAAAAAGCTAGATATGTGCCGGGCCTTTTTTTAAACAAAATACGTCAGCGTTTATTAAGCCAATTTGGAGCCATTGTTTAGCCAAAGCAGAGCTGAGACGTTAACAAAAAAATATTACTGGGGTAAACGAAGCCATCGTAAGTCTATGTTAACGCAAGAAGTGACGCGTACAGTCGCTGCATTTATATATGACGCCGAAAATCGCGGCCACATTCCAAAATCGTGTTTACTTTAAACTGTGCGTATTCCTGAAGGTAAAGTGCATACAAATTCTGAAATATGGAATATACAAAGGTCGTGGATATGGAAGGGTTTATCCGCCACCCATTCATGTTGCAAAATGACAATAACATATTGCTTAATGACAATTGTAGTT
>VMBQ01002010.1:136049-147397 GCA_007657795.1 Dreissena rostriformis | reverse complement strand
CCCCAAAAAAAAACACCTTTTTAAAGCCTTTAATGGAATGAATCACAATGTTGCAGACGTGCTAGGATATAGCTATTTACCACAAAAAGGCACGTCTGAGGTTGTTAAATTGCCAGATAAAAAATGACCTCGGATGAATTAGACACTTCTTTCTGATAGACCACGAAGGAAGACACATACAACTTTCATTGGTATATGACATGCAAAACCCTTCATTTCATTTAAGTATCATTGAACATGAAATCAAAATATTCATCTTTCTTATTGGAATAACTGTACAATTCACAACGCATATATCTTTCCATCACTATATAGTATATACATGCTTTTCTGCACAGAACAATGTCTCATCCCATATTTCAACTTTTTGGTTGTCAGGTGAATGAGCCAGCAACTGCTAAGTATTATCCAGAATGTCTGTTTCGACGACACAAAGGCAATACAAACATACATACAGATTTACTTACATGCTTTGTTTTGTTTTGTATGGGTTCCATTTTGTGCATACCACCACAATGAGCCATGCTTGACATGTGCCGATGATCAAGATCACAGCAGTCATGGAACCTGCGATAATTTAAAAGTAAAGACTGTAAGAATTTAAAAAAGCGAATTTTTAGTTTGGAATTATCACACTTACAATTTTATGAACATTCCTGCATATTTATACATTTTTGTAATAAGAAACGTAATAACGCATCACTTTGGTACTAATTCAATAAGTATACAATTGCAAATCAATATATAAGTGTAGTTTTCGTATCATAAATATCTGAAGACTTGTTCCAGTTTTTTTCGGTAGTACTAAAAATCAAGAAATAAAGTAAAGCTCAGACACACTACCATGGCACATATTCATTTAAATATTTAAAGTGGTTTCAATAAATTGATGAGGTCATAATATAACTCCCTTTGGCATGTGTCGAATGACATGCACAACGATATTACGTATAATAAAATTATATATAAATTACATTTTAAAAGTGTAAGGCTTATATTCGGAAAGGTACCATCTTAATTAGTTGAAATTGTCGTTTTTGCTAGGTTAAAATATAGGAATCGTAAAACCAAAAAAACATTATCAGGAAAGAAATTCATGTTAACATCCGCCAGTCTTTTATTTAAAGCAAGCGACCAATCGCCCATGGGTCAAAGCATAGGAGCGGTAATTGCAAAACGTCCAAAACAAAGGACGACACGGCAGTTATAAAGATAGTATAATACTAACAATAGATGAAAGTGAAAGAAGGCAAATAGGCATAATTTTGGTATTGATATTTAAAGATGTTTAAACAATGAGCAAACTGCTAAGTGTCAAAATCAGTGTTGAAAAAGTTCGCAAAGAAAAACAAAGGAATTAAAGTCAACTCAAATAAGATGACAAGTGTTGATTAACAAGAAGCTGAAACATGTTAATGATTTATTTACAAAAATAACTCTAATAAAGGGACTACAAAAACATGCACAATAGTCTGGATAACAGAGGCAATTGAGATGTACTGGTCGTTTAGTTATTCTTGCTTATCAGAAAGAGCAAGAAAACAGATTATTTTACCTCACAAGGAAAGACTAAATTAACTCGTTGTACAAAGAGCCAGTGAAGAGGGTATATAGTATGGAATATCTCACATTCTTTAGAGAACACAATCATTGGATTTGAAATGGTCGTCCACGTATGAAACCATTCTTACGGAATTGATTAAACTGTCGTTGATATTTAAAGGACCTTACAAAATGCGTTTCGTAGCATCACTTTCAATTCCATAAGTGAAGCTTACAAATGCATGTGTAACTATAGTAAATGAAAGAGTAGTTGGAGGACTACTAAATGTTAAATATCCACTAGCGTGTAACATAAATGACTCAAGGATTATATAAATCGTGATGAAAATATTACAAAAACAGAATGCAACAAACTAAAAAAGCTTCTGAAGTCGCTCATAAGCATAAAAGAGATATTCTAGTGAAATGCGCACATAACTCACACACAAATAATCGATGTATAAGGTGTCTTCCTACGAAACCAGTGATATGCAATAGAAGTAAAATGTGTTATGCGATATGCGGCATAACCAAAAAGTTGTAAATCAGCTTTTCAATGTGAACATCTATGATTCGGATATGGAGACGTTGTGCACATTATTCAGCGACATAAATGACTATGCGGATGATATCTTGATAACACCTGCCTTCAGATTGTGTTGACACAATTTGACATGGACGTTACATGCAGTTTACTTACAATTGTTACTTTAATACTAATATATCACCATACTATCAACGATATCAACTCGTTAAACCTGACAGACACAAAATCAGTATTTCAAACTGAGTGGTTTTAATGATTAATGTGACTTTCTCAGATAAAGATACGAAACATATGATATTTTTTTTAGTATTTTCCAGAAGTCGGATGAGGAGTGTTGATTGTCAAAGTGAACTTTTTTTTGCTGATTTGACAAGATAATGTACAATATTACGCTGTTGGCGATAAATGCACCAGTGACGGTCTAAAGTAGCAGCCTTGGCCTTTTTGAAAGCTCGTTTGCGGCGTCGGATTTCCTTTCGAATATTATTATGTAGCCATGGAGGATCCGCTGTTCTTATTGTAACTACTTTCGATGGGATAGTAGCTTCACAGAAACAGATAAGTTGACGTGTGAAATTTGGGGTTTATATGTCCATATTATTGTCGCAGCAATTGTTCCAATCAAAGTTCTATACAAGTTGTCTTAGCTTAGTGTAGTCTCCATTTTTGTATTGCCATATTTTACGTTTGAAATTTGACCCAACTTTTCTGTTGAAGTTTATGACGCAGTAGACTGGACAATGAAACCGACTTGTTGGTTAAGAAAAGGTTTTCCGACGCCACTTTTTAGCACTGTCAATGAAGATGTTAACATAAAAAGGTCAATAAGAGAATTCGAGGTTTCAGTGAAATGAGTAGGTTCGTTAATAATCTGTGTGAGATTGTACTGCAAAAGAAGGGAGTCTATTTTGATCTTACACTGTGGCTTATTCGTGTCGAGGTTAAAATCACCTGTGATAACAATGTTTTCAATACCGGTGTCAACGGCTAGTGAGATGAAATCGTTAATGCATTTTAGTATATAAGGATTAGAGTTAGGTGGTCTATAGAAAGAACCGAATAAAAGACGCCTACCCTTGATACGTAATTTAACCCAAAGACATTCTAGATCGTCTATTTGTAGGTGTACTAGAATTCCTCCATGGGGATCGTTATGTCTATCCCGTCTGAACGGCGTATGATAAGAAGGGAAAAGTAAGTCGGCAGTGTCAACTGTTGAACTGAGCCAAGTTTCAGTAAAGACTATAATATCAAAATTATTAAGGTCAGCATATAGAACATCTTTCTTGGTGAGAAAGCTCTGAACGTTGTAATGGACAATTTTTAGATTATGTGCAAATGCGTCAGATATTGAAGATGAAAAAGAAGTACCCATAGATGAGGAAGACATATCAAGAGAGTTGTCGGGTCCAGGGTTTTAATGGACATCGCCTCCTCTACGAAGAAGTATTGCCAGCCAGCAAACTAACTCGAACATATTGAATTGTTGAAGCCCTTTACTTTTCATTGTTAGGGAGTAGAACAAACCTATCCTCATCTTGTACACACCTATGTCAGCGTACATTATGTAATTCCAGAGTGAAAGAAATGATTAGATGAGGAAAAGCTATCGTGCGCCCGGCCCGCGAGAAGTGGAAGATTGAGAGGAGGAATATTAAGAAGAGAAGAATAACAAAAATAAACATGAAATGTGGTCATGTTGATGTTTTAAAGAGATGTTAAAACCTCATTTGATAAAGTTATATTTTGGGCTTTATAAATGATACAAAAAGTGAAACTTCAATTCGATGATCGCGTAGTAACATAAAAGAGGAATAATCTACGCAACATGGAAATAGAAGTCAAACCGAAAAATGGTAAGCTTTTTACAAAGCTTGTAGTATATGCCAATGAGGCGTGTTAACGGGAATCTGTGTTTGAAGAATGTGCATGATTTCCGCAAGCTAAATAAAGAATACATGTGAAAATAAGAGTGTGTCGAAGGATTGTAGATCACAGTTTAGGTACAAGTTACGGGTGAGTGAACGTGTTAATTGTATTTTATTCATATTAAGAGTTTGCAAATAATTTCGGGTGAAATGGATTTTAAAAAGTGCATCTTATTGGATGATTTTTAATGAAAAAAGTGTGAAGTTGCATTAATATAAAAAATAAAAAATGGATGTGTGTGTTCTCCAAAGTGTAAATATTCCTATTTCAAGCTTGTGGATTAATACATTCAAGGATTTGTTACCAGCTGGTGTGTGCTAAATAGCACACCACAGTTGAAAGCAGCATTTGGATATGAGTGTACAAGAAGTCTGGTAAGATCTTACAAATCATAGCAGAAGTTAGATATTTGATATTTGGTATGTTAAAAAAAACTGCATGAATAATTGACCTAATATATGGACATTCTTACATTCAGTCAACATGACAACACAATAAGTCAAAACAATTAAGTTGCTGTACAAACAAAGGAATGCAAATTGTGCATGCGTAGTGAATTGTATATATTATATATATAAAATGAGCAATCTACTTGCGTTATTTATAGTTTGTATATCGTTATGTAACCTATTTTCGCGATGTACTTTCGATTTCACATCGCGAAATTTTATTACCGAATATACTGAAAATATGAACTTTTTTCGAGTGATATAAATATACCAGTCGTGATATTTTAATCAGTATAAACTAACTATATAAACTAATAATTGTAAAAAAATACGGTATTTTAGAACTTTTCTTTTTTCGTCATTCGTAGTTTACAGTCCCTTTAATTGTGACCACTCCACTCGCGCCCAACAGCCTACTCTGGTGTTCGAATCAAACGGTCGTTTATCCAGCTCGTGTAAAATATACAAAACAAATAATTCGTGTATAATATTACAGCAGAGTTCCTTGTCAGGTTACTGTGTCCAAACTACATGTAATGAATATATAACTGATTTAACCGTTTAAATTATAATTAAAAAATCGTTCATACCTTTGTCAAACGTATTTCCGTGTAATACTTTCAATAAAGCCTCTGCCTTTTCTATTGCACTGTTTAATTCACTTATTTGTTGCTTTGCGTCTTTTATTGTATCTGAAATCTTCTCAATTGTGTCCTCGATGTAATGTACTTTCTTTACAATATCACCTAAGACATTATTCACGTCATGCTTGGCTTGGACACTATAATTATAAAGGCCTGCAATTTGAGTTTTACTGGCACTTTCAAGATTATCAATGCGGCCATTCAACATTACCATTTGTTCTTTACGTGTATTGTCAACATCATTGATGCGGCCATTACTACTATCTCGTGACGACATTAATTCCTTTTGTGTATGACCAATTAATATAATCTCTGACTGTAATCCATTAACAAAATCGGTGAATTCCTTCCTTGTTATACGATTTAAACTAAGTTCATCAAGAAGTCTAAGGATTTCTGCTTTAAAATTGACAAAATCGGGTAGACATTCATCTACTCTATCGTTATCTTGATGAGGCGTATCACGATTAGCCGTATTTTGATGTTCCGTTTCAGGATGGGCCGTACCTTGATGGACCGTTTCTTGATGTGCCGTATTTTCATGTTCCGTTTTAGAATGGGTCGTTTCTTGATGGACCGTATCTTGATGGACCGTATCTTGATGTGCCGTATTTTGATGTTCCGTTTTAGGATGGGCCGTTTCTTGATGTACCGAATAATGATTGACCGTATCTTGATGTGCCGTATTTTGATGTTCCGTTTGAGGATGGGCCGTATCTTGATGGACCGTATCTTGATGTTCCGTATTTTGATGTTCCGTTTTAGGATGGGCCGTTTCTTGACAGACCGTATCTTGATGGACCGTATCATGAGGAGCAGGATCTTGATGTGAAGGACTACCTTTCACTAGACGAATACCTACCAATCAAGAGAAGTCCGTATGCCAGAGCAGAAACCATTATCATAACGGTTAGTCTGATGAAAAATCAAGCGCATACAAACATAGAAATATGAGTGTACTTTTAAGATCCGATAATGCGCATTGTGAGCAGCTATGAATAACTAGAGCAGTTAAATAAAATCCATGTCCATATGTTAGTATGAAACAACAAAATATCAAACATGACTATTACTTTTATATTAATGTATGCCAATATCGAAATCTCATTAATGTACGACAAAGTTGTGGGCCGAATACGAATTGGCACACACATTTACACACACACAACCCTATCCCCCACACACACACCCGCCCCTCACACACATACTCACACGCGCACGCACGCACGCGCGCGCTTGCGCGCGCGCGTATATGAACGGTTGGATAAACAATTTATGAAGGGCTTGGGATAATAAGAACGTGATTGTGTTTTGCGTTTTAAGGTCTACACAAACAAAGTTTACCTTTGACGTGGTCATCGTCTACAAGAGTATAGTTTGAACAATATTAGAAGAGGAAATCGTGTTTGGTATAGCATAAATGTGCACTGTTAGAAAATTCACAAGTGAGTGCAGATTTGTTGATTCTACACACATTCCTATAGCCGCTTCAAAGCCAGTCGGCGTGTTGTGATCGCCTTTTCCTCTGTTTATGGAAACTGCTTTTGGATGGGAGACCTCGTTTTTGCGGATGCGATCATTGCGGATGCCTTCACTCAGCAACATTATTCGAACCAAGGATTGAGAATAATGTTTAATAGAGGGGTAGTGTACATTTGATTTAAATTACAATAAATTAAATCTTGGCAGGCTATCCTACGGTCCAAACAACGGCGTATAAATGCTTAATCGAGATGTGAATATGTTATTGATGTACACGATCCATTTAATATCAACACGAAATATCTATCCAAACATTTTCTAGCTTTTTATTTCGGTTAACACATCTTTTAAGATTGTTTACATCGTTCTTACTTGTGTGAAGCATTGCGATCAGGCATACACTGTTTTATTAAATAGTTTTAATTTGTACGGTTTAATATAGTGTAAGCCATGACACGCAAAGTCGTAGGACTCTGTATTTTAGTCAGGTACGTACAGCAGATTAGTGTTTGAGTCTGACTTCAAACTCTAGCAGATATTGGTCGAGTAGTTAGGCGCTTTTAGCTGATTATCATAACCATTACGAGTATTGTTTACCCTTTATTCGTATAACGTAACAATGTCTCGATAAAGTTTGAGCAAAGTAAAATTATAGCAGAGACAGAAAAGTATGCAGGTTTTAACAATATTGAATCCTTCACAGTTGAATAAATATAGTAACATTACAGACCATGTTAATTTGAGTTCGATCAGATGGACAATAATAATGCACGTTTGGCAAAATGTTGTTCGAGTTTAAGATAAATACCATATGTTTTTAATTGAATCTTTCTTAGAAATTCCATAAAAATAATGATGAATGTATCACTAGACGACGAATATAAATGTGTAATATTGTTTGGAAAGTCACTTTAACGTTATCATGATATTAATTAACGACGTTTCCGTTCTTTGTTCATGTTCCCTTAACAGTTTGATGGGTTAATTACAATACTAATAAAACTGTTTTTCTAACATCGGTCTTTTAAACATTGTTACGTTGTTTCTTTGCTATTTTCGTTTGTAAATGGCGTCCTTTGGTCTTACGAACGAAATGAATTATATCGAAAGATTCAACGACTCTCACCAACTCTGGGGGNGGGGGGGGGGGGTGATTGACAAATTAGTGAAAACCAAATTTATATAGAATTGCTAAAAGCAATCGGGGATATAAATCAAAAAGTAATACCAGATTTCGAACGGTTATGGAAACTTGACCGTCCTGGCACACGGTGTTGCGAGGTCTCTTCAATGGACTATGTTGTGAAGTGTCGTTATTTGAACACTGTAAAAGAGCTGAACATGTACTGCAAAAGAAACGAAACTCAGTGCAACAATGAATAATTGCCTGCATCAATCACAGGGAGACGAACAATAGGAAATTAAACCCATTGAATAATGTAAGGGTGTTAAATGTGCATCTTAGTGCGTTAAGTAAAAGTTTTTTTAAACGTAAATCTTGTTGTTAAGTTCAACAAGGCGTTAAATTGTTTGTCTGTGTCGAGATGTTTGTCACCCTATTACACACATCTCGTCCATAATCTGTCGACACAATTTTCCATCACTCTGACTTTTCGTCAATAACTACCGTAAAAATGTGCTGTGGCAATTTAAATTGCATGGTGCAAAAAAACAGTCCGCAAAAACTGTTAAGTATCCAAAATTGACTTTAATGTGACCATGGCCAATGAAATAAGGAGTCGGATGTTTCACGAAACTATCGTTTTGATGGCCATTTTTGTGAATAACTAAAGATTTCATGATAAATGACAAAGATTCCCTTCGTCCAATTTGCATTATGACCAAATTTGACCTTGACCTCTTAGTTTGACAATGAACTTTGAGTGAGGGAGAGGAGTGCTTCGCGCGACACGCCGTTCCCTTATAGTGGTCATTTTTGAGCAGTTATTTTTTTTAATTGCATGGAGAAAGACACATTTACAGACGTTTGTAATCCCATCACTTTGTGGTACATTATTTTGCAATAACAAGATGAACGAAAAAGTTACAATCCTGACAAGCTGTTTTATGGCCAAGTATGACCTTTGATCTTTAAGCGTGACCTTGACCTTTGGGGTAGTGAGACGAATGTTGACATTTTAAAAACGTGTTGTTTTTTTAAACAAAGAAACAAACTAATATAAACACAATCAACAATGAACTCTTCAGATGATAAAAACTGTCAGCCCTAAAAGTAAAAAATATGTAAATCACTCCTACAAACCAGGATAGTCACAACACCTTTTCCAAATACCAATCATATCGTCGAGAAACTTGACCAGCATACTTGTGCAAATATGATGCTGACACCTTCAAAATATAAAGGTACCTGTAGGAGATGCCTTCAATCAATTCATCATTATTTGAAGCATTTGCATTGAGTGCAGCGAAATAAGTTATATATTGCCCAATACTAGAATCTTAACATCACGCCTGGTATGCGAATACTTTGATGACGGATGGCACTTCCATAACACAGAACAACAAACGCCACGCGCGAGAGGTAAGTTCCTCTGTGTTTTTTTTTTAAGTTATATCCTAAAGATTAGTTTTTAAGACAAGACACATGGTCGAGTTGATAAATGATGTATCCTTTTGTATTGGGAATACACAATTTCACCGAAGAATGGTACATTTTTTGCCCAAAAAATAGAAAATTCGATCGGAAAACAGCATAAACTGGATGAACAGTAAACATTTTAACAAAATAAAACTACTTAGAAATATTGCAAGAAATTGTCTGCTATTCCAGCATGTAGAGTAATCACTGTGCTTTAAATACTGAATTTTTGATAGTATTCAATGAAATATAAACAAAGATAGAGCATGTTGTAATAATTAGGCGGTATACATAAAGTTGCAGGTTTATTGATTACCGATAAAGGGCACTCCAGATTACGGAGACTTTCAACAAATTGGGCATTCGGATAACTGAGTTTTATCTTCTACCTAAAATGCATTTATGTATATTATGGCTATGCATACGAAACAATTTGAAAATTTATTTTTCAAAAATCACATTACTATTAATTCATACTATGTATATTATAATTACAATTTTCAAATAAGATAAAAATGATTATTTCTGAAGACATATTTTCTAAGTGACGACCGGAAATAATTTACTACATAATGAACTTGTTTTTTATTGGTAACTTGAGATTCAGAGAAATGAAAATACAACGGATAATGTGGATCAACACAATCGTGTTTAATTTTACTTATAGCAGGGCTCTAGATAACGGTAGTGAAGGGGTCTTTAAGAGGCAAATACACATTTGTTCTTCATAAAATCCTATGTCGGTGTTGCTTATTTGAATCGCATCATCAAGACGATACTTATGCGTAGCAACAAAGTTAAAAAGAGAATGGTAAAACTCCCTTAATTTTGAGCCCTGTTTATAGGGAGCACTTCCCTTTACGCAACGCTAACGTTTGCTCGAAGTGCGATTCACCTGACCCTAACTCACTGTATTGGTTGAGTTTAATGAAACACGGGTAAAATTAAATCGTAAAAACAACTGATTCTGGAAAAAAGGAATGCGTACATGAAATGATTACATGTCATATTATGGAGTCAGTACTAAGTATACCCCCACAAACGAAGTTTAGGGTGGTATATAGGATAGAACTTGTCTGTCTGTCGGTCGGTCGGTCCGTATTAAGTGTCCGCTCTCTCGGTTTTCATCCGATCTTCACCAAACTTGGTCAGAAGTGGTATCTAGATGATGTCTATGTCAAGTTTGAATATTGGTCATGACGGGTCAAAAACTAGGTCACGGGGTCACTTAGTGCGTTTTAAACATTCAGCATGGTGTCCGCTCTCTAATTCAAGTAGTGTTCATCCAATATTTGCCAAACTTGGTCAGAAGTTGTATTAAGATGATGTCTAGGCCAAGTTTGAACATGGGCCATGCCGGGCCAAAAACTAGGTCACGGGGTCACTTGGTGCGTTTTTTAACATTCAGCATGGTGTCCGCTCTCTAATTCAAGTAGTATTCATCAGATCTTCACCAAACTTGGTCAGAAGTTGTATCTTGATGATGTATAGGCAAAGTTCAAACATGGGCCATGCGGGGTCAAAACTAAGTCACGGGTCACTTAGTGCGTTTTAAACATTGAGCATGGTGTCCGCTGTTTTTGTGTGAAGACAACATGTAAAATATTCTGTGTCAATGCGGCATGTGGGGGTATTCGTCACGTCTGTTCTTTCAAATGTATTCTTGTTTTGTCTTTTCACAGGATCTGAACCCATGGATAAGAAGACTCTTTCGAAGTATAGGTGCTTCTATTGTACATCACCTACATACAAAACAGATGAATATTCGGAAATTGTGGAGCATTGTGTAAAAGGCCACAAGTGCCAGACTTTAAAATACAGAGAGCTTATTCTTCAAAGCGAAACTGGATTGCTTAAGTACCAGTCGAAGTCCCACGAAGGGATAATTCCCATAAGATTGGAGAATGAGGGGAAAACTATTGAAGTAAGGGGTTCGCAAACCTTCATCACCCGCACAACTCCAAAACGCAAAAAGCTCAACACTCCTGTTAAAGACAAGTTGGCATCGTGCAGATATCTTCCATTTGAGTGTGAAGATGAAGAGCTTCCCGATGAAGTAGACATTATGGGTTCATCATCTAAAAAAAACTCACACAAGGAATTGTTGTGTATTTTACCAAGTGTTTTAGAAGGGTTAGAAAAAGATGGACACATGG